>JAOVVB010127429.1:0-12357 GCA_028570985.1 Heterobranchus longifilis | reverse complement strand
CACACACACACACACACACACACACACACACACACACACACACACACACACACACACACACACACACACACAGTCTATAATAAAATGTATTATGAACAGAGAAAACTGCTGAATTAACTTGGATAAAATCTGAATGCAAGTTATTTTACACTGAAAATCCTTTACCGGTTGCTGTTGTTTTTTTGTTTTTTTTTACAAACACCAATTTTGCCAGTCAAAATAAGAGCATTTACTCGAATAAAACACAACATGTAACTTCAACATTAAGGAAATTGCCGTGGTAACGAAAAGGCAAAACAATAAATAAAGACAAAAATATGCACGGAAGATTCACACCATCAGCTATTCATTGTAAATGTAAATATGCATGTAAAAATGCAAATAATCTAAATGCGATGTAGCACTCCGGTGCTAAATGACAAAGCCGTAATAAAATGCCAGCTTCCTGCAGCTATATGCGCTCATTCTGTCCCCCAGTCACTATTATTCTCTAAATTACAACCTTCTGCACAAAAGCATCCGCCGCTAAATAGTCCTAGATAGGCCTACTTGCATCACAAAAATTACCGACACATTTTTTTTAATCCAAACGCCGCATCAAGCAAAAGAAAAAAAATCCACTGGTCTTTCAGTCCAGCACAAAAATGCATCTCCTCTCTTTTCCCTCTCTCTTTTTTCTCCCCCTCCTCTACTCCCCCCTCCCTCCCTCGCTCTCTCTCTCTCTCTCTCCCTCCCTGACTCTCTCTCTCTTTCTTTCCCTCCCTCCCTCCCTCTCTCTGCCTCTCTCTCCCTCACTCTGGCCTGGCTGGCTGTCTGACTGTATGAATAATGTCCTGCCTTTTGTAATGAAGGGGGGGGAAAGGGGAAAAAGGACGCTGAAGTGGTAAAGCCCTGCTCCCATGCACTGACATTGAAAATGAATGACAGCTTACCTGCATGCCAATCTTCATCAGACTGACACTGGGCTGACAGCACAGCCTATACTCCTCCACACAGCCGCTGACGTCAGCCATGCCAGGCCCCTCCCACCTCCATCTCCGCTCCCCGTTTTCCCAACACCGGGCTGCTGATGCCTTCCAGTGTCCATGGGAAATACGGCAATCCCCCCGCAACCACATCAATCTAGGAGATAGACAAAATGAGTGTTCAGGTTGTAGGCAGCCTATGCTTCAAAAAACACATTTTATAATTCCTGTATTATTCGTTTTTTCCTGATTGATGATGCATTCAAGATTTAAAGTCAATAACCAGCATTTGCAATAACATCCACAAACAGACCTACTATACGAAATGTCTTCTGTGTTCTATTTTGACAAACACAAATAAACATAAGTATAGCATGCCAATCAAATCACATAAAAAGTACATAGGCCAGGGGTTCCCAAATGTTTTCAGTTTGAGATCCACTCCCTGGGACCCAAACTTACAAAAATACATGATGAATTACCATGACATCTACATTTATAAACCACTGATAAAGAACACAACAAACCATGCATTTAAAATGATATGAAATGTATTTATTTCATTATAAAAGTACATCACGGCAATAATTAAATTAGCTGAGTATAATGGTAAGTTAATTTATTCACATATCATTGTTATGCATTATACTCTGCCGATCGGTGACCCAATAAAAACTGACCCTAACTTTGGGAAAGACTGATATAGGCTAATCTTATTCAATCATCCAATTTGCTTCCAGCTTTGTTGTGAAAATGAGGCAACAGCATCTCTGATGGAAAAAGAGAATGTGACAGTCTGTGAGGGTCAGGAAAAGATGTCTACAACCTTCAGTTACTTTAGCCATACAAGAGAGTTTATACATTTCAGGTGGTGTCTTATTTGTTGTAAGAAACCTGATTAATCCCTTGTTATTTTTGCAGTTTTCCAATAAAAAGCTATGCTAATGCATTCATTCTGGCCTAAACTACTGAATTATAGCCACCAGTGCCAAATTAATGCTTGAAATCCATGTATGAACTCCATTTCAATGTTTGTTTATCTATTCATCTAACATATTGTTTATTTTATTTAGTCATCAAATAGGGCTATATAAGTCATATGCTCTCTTAATTCAGTTATTTTCTAACCTATTCAGGTTAACCGGTGACTGAGCCTAAAAAGAAACTATAGACCCTGGACATGAGGTTACTCAGGGTCCATAATAAGAGAATAATGTGTGTTGCTGCTGGCTCTCTCCATTCTGGCAGAGTCTGTAATCCACCTTATTTTGTTGAGATTGCAGAGGAAATCAAATCATGTGTTCCAGGCAAACACAATGAGAACACCAAATTCCACTCACATTTTTTTTGTAGTTTGATGTAAATTAGGCTTCTGTTCTCTGTATCATTAACTTTTTATTCTTAGTACTGATTGCTCTAATAAGAATCAGATATTCATTTGTTATTGTTTAGTTTGATTTTAAGATGCTTGATTTTAACTGTCTGTAAGGTTTTGAAAGGCGCCTCTAAAAAATGCATTGTTGTTGTTGTTGTTGTTGTTGTTGTTTTAATATTATAAGAAGTACGGACTTCTTATCCATATCATTAATAAACGCTGGACGCATGGATCTTACGAGGGTCCCTTAAAGGCAACATGTCTTCTTCCAGTAAGCAAGCAGAGGAACAACCACTTGGAGTGGGACTGGAGCTCGCGCATGGACGCGCTGAAACACACGCCTTTGAATCGCGGATCTGGCCAGCCCCCTGTCGGTGCGCATTAATAATTGCATGCTTCAAAAAGACAGGTGGGATGATAGGAAGCTGTAGCCTACCACTGCTGCAAATAAGAACCCCAATGTCTACTGAGACCAAACATGTCCCTTTGTTTCAGCTGGATATCCCCAGCTGAAAACACACAGAAGAAGTGACTTGATGTCAAAAGAATAGAACAGATATCCCCTTCCATATAAACATGTGTCCAATATGGATATCGTTTTGGAGTCGTTAGACACTCCACCTGAATCCTACACTGAGAAGAGCCATTTTGCATCACAAGGCGACCTAATTGGCTCCATGCTCGTTTAACAAGCGCACTATAACTTTCGAACCGAGGCCGCTGCAGTGAATTAACCATTATAACACACTTCGTACATTAGCAACCAGAAAAGTGTTTTGCATAAAACGTCAAAAGGACAAAATGTAAACTGGAGCGATTTGCAGTGACCAGCCACCGACAAAGCCAGCATAGCCTACTGTGAACACATGTGGTGGTAGGCTATAGTTTATATTATTATTGTTTGTTGTTGATTTTACTTGGTTGTTGGTGTCCATTTGGTGATGAC
Organism: Heterobranchus longifilis; assembly: GCA_028570985.1. Taxonomy (NCBI): domain Eukaryota; kingdom Metazoa; phylum Chordata; class Actinopteri; order Siluriformes; family Clariidae; genus Heterobranchus; species Heterobranchus longifilis. Next base: position 9,071 of record JAOVVB010127429.1, on the reverse strand, counting down.
CGTGGCTTGTGGCTTTTGAATGAACTGATCGAACGGTTATAAAATAGAATAGACTAAAATCTATAAGAGATGTTTTTAAATAGACAGAAGAAGTGTAAACGAACACAGGGTAGCATATCGTATGAATGGTAAAAAGTCAGACGAGCTGTTAAGTTCTGCAGCTCACATCTCTGGCCCACATTGTTGGGGTTTTTAGTAATGACGCATATGATTGGCCCTTCTTGAGTTCGTGTGTCCAATCAAACTCCAGTTTGCTGTTACCAGGAAGCAGAAGACGCGATGGAAAACATTCAATCCATCCCTTCAACTGATTACTGATAGCAAAGATTAAGTTTTACGGACTCTACAGTGTACAGTGCCTGTCGGAAATTAATTAGAAGAAGAGGTTTTACGGAGAAGAATGCGCGTCGAACATCATGAGTTACATTTTCACATGATTTTTCACTAAACATGCAATTGTCGGACTCAGCATAGCAGAGCTAGCGTTAGCACTGGCCGCTAACTTACCCACACACAACGGTGGAAGCTGCGGTTAGCTTAATGTAACGTTAGCTAGCTAGGTTAACTTGTTTGAGCTAACGTTACAGTAATGTCACGAACGTCGGTCGTAAATTCATATTTTACTCACTCCACCGATTAACTGTTCTGTCTGTCGGCTAAATTAACGTTACCTTGACACGTTTCTTAATTTAAAAAAAATGGCCAACACCATGCTGGGAGTCGGTACGGGTGTTTTGGTCATTGCTATCGTTTGGATCGCAGCTCTTTTGTTTGGGATGATGCTGCTGAGAGCGTCTGGATCTGCAAAGTGAGTGAGAACAGCACCTCCACACTCTCCTGACATAACGTTAAACATTATTGCACGCATACATTGATGCATAATAGCAGATAGGTCTGCCTGACCTTATTCCCTTGAAATATACTCCACTGTTGGTTTGCTTGTTGGCCAAAGCACGAATCCCCTGGAACATAAATAACGTAAACTGTGGCATTAGTAAGGTTTCGTCCTAAATATGATGTCTCATGTATCTCACTATATCTCACTATTGAACACAGTGGTGTGTGAACAAAATGGGAGTGCTGCACTGGGTCAAAAAAGTTGGTGTTGGTGTAAAAGTAAAACAACAGGTGTTCTTCAAGGATAGAGCAAGTAGTCAAGTAAGAATTTAAAAAAAAAAAAGTTACTTTTCCAGCTTACTTTTAATGGAAGTCCATGGTGTGGGTTGGCAGTCAAAAAGCATCCGAGGCACTCTGATTATACGTTTTTGTTTTGTTTTTAATCCTTTATTATTATGGATTACCTGCGCATTTCTACCCAAAGAGTCTTCTTCGTGTTTAATGGTGCAATGAGGACTATGGCGTTGCATTAAAAACTCATCAAGAGGTCATGTGACATGGGTCACATGACATGTAAACGCTACCCACTTAAAGAAACAGAAAAGTGCAGATAAGTGCAAAAAATGTACTGTAACAAAGTCACACATATACTAGCAGAAAAGATAAATCAAGGTGAAATGACAGTGAAAATAACAGATGAGTGTTAGCTTTGTATTGTAACAACAACCTGACATAAATAATGGCAGGAATTAAATAAACAATCACAAATAATTAATTAAATACATAAATAAATCGATCTGACAATGATATTCGATAATGTGGAAGAAACTCATAATCGGTCAGTCTCAATAATATTTGTCCATAGATATGTTGACACCAATAAACATTTAAGAGGAAGATACCATAATGGTACAGAGAGAGAAAAAAATCACACGGGTAAGTCATCACAGTTTGAAATTGTCTAGTGTAACATCATTGTATGGGATGACAGCATAAAGTTCATGGTGGAAGTCAATGTAAAAATATATAACAATGTAGAAAAATCAATTGAAGAGTAGACCATATTCATAAGAGACCTTCAGTTGTATTTAGCAGGTATGAATCGATTTCTGATAAAGAAAAATATGCTACACTAACTTTAAAAAGGAACATTTTGGCCTGTATTTCACACAGAAAGGTGGTTGCAACCATAGAAATAGACATTCTATTTTTATGGTTTCAACTCTCATACTTTTGCCACCAAAATATTTTGTTATCTACCCAGATAGACCAGCAAAAATAACTACTGTTTCCTGACTTCTAACCTAAGTTCTACGAAACAATTAATTATACCCAAATGTTGCTATACTAATTGATTGCTGGGACCCTGCACCTTCCCATTCCTGCTGATTAATACTTGTGCACTGACTACAACAGACCCTAATACTATTAAAGTCATTAAGTGTTTATTTCTGTGTACAAACACTAGACACTGTCCATTTGTGTAAGGTGCAATTACAGTAAAGTTTAAATGGGGTGAAACATGGTGCTATATACTTGATTGGAAAGTTAACAACATTTTTAAAAACACAATAAAGAATGCCATTGTTTTGATTGGTACTTTATAATGACATTATCCTCAGATAACCCTGCATTTACTGCAAGTCTTACCACAAATCAGCAGCGTGAGTCCTCATGTCCTCTTTGTTTTAACTTTGTGTGTTTTGTGTCTTGCCAGGTTAGGAGTCGTCCCCATTTTCTTACTGGCTCTCACCATCACTTTAGTGCTGGTGTTTTCCCCTCGCAGCCCAGAGACAGCTCCCCCTTTCAAAGAGATAGAGGTGAGTTCTTGCACTGATCTCACACACCTTTACACACACTTAAAAACTCAGATACTCACACACCCTGTGCTCAGTAAAGTTATATTAATATCTCATGTCTTGCCTACAGTATAAATGGGTATGTTGTACTAATATTAAAATGCAAATACCACAGAAAAATGTTTTTACTTTAGAGTTTTAGAAATGTGAAGTATTTGGATTGAGAGGTGTTATAGTAACATGCTGAACTTACATTGAAGAGGCAATTTAAACGTATACCGCTGCTAAATCCATGACAAGGAAATCATCCAAATCAGTATTGTACCGGACCATTTATAGCATTAAAAACGCAGTCTTTTGTTATTACCGTCTGTGCATAACGACAGCTTAATGTACTTCAGTTGGAAATAACAGCAGGCCTGGGATGTTTTCAGTTTTGTTGTGAGGTCATTTCATTACTACCAAATGTTTTGGGTACAGAGACCACTGAGTGAAAATGTGTTTCTTTATTTAATTATTTTTTATTAACAACCTTGTACAGAAAAAGTCACCGAACACACCAACATTTGATTTTCTTCCCCATTGTTTAATCTATGCAGCCTTGGGTTGAAAACCTGACTGTAGATCTGCTTTTTTGTTATAACTTTGGTACTTTCCATACTATCGAATGTGGATATCGTATCGTTTTATGTGGTATTGAAAAAGTATCAAAGTATCGCTACTTTTGACAACCTTATAATCACATATAGTGTCTGTGCTCTTGATGCATTATGAAACATTTAAGAAAAGTAAATCAAATAAAAACTTATTTTATGCTCATCAATGACTACAGTAGAACAAACATGTGTCTTTATCATAAATGTATGGCTCTCGAAGGGTAATTCATATTTTGAGTATGTGCATGCATGCATGTGTGTTTGTATGGACCAAATGCCAAAAGGCAAAGCTCAGATCATGTGTGGTTGTTAACTAAGAGCAGAATTCCTTTATTTGTTACTGATTGAGGATATATGCTCTATTTAGGTTTGGATTAGGTGAATATAAACAACCCATCCCAAATAAAATCTTAACTCTGATATAAGCCAGTATCCACTGTGCTGTATGCCTGTAAATAGCATGTGTCATTGCGTGTGCACGTCTGTGTATGTGTTTGTCATAAAGGCCTGTTCTGCTTTATCTTAGTCCAACAGCAACACAGAACAAACACTCCCCCATGTTGCCTCCGGGTCGTGCCAATAAGCTGGCCAGATCTGCCAAGCAAGCTGCCGCCCCATAGAAATAGCAGAGCAGAGCCCCGTCCCGGCTAGCTCACATTTTATAGCCTTTGTGCAAAGGCAGATACCAGACCAACAACAGAGAGAGAGAGAGAGAGAGGCAGCAAAATGCCAATTCTGTGCAAGGCTTACAGGTACAATCAACCCATGGTTACTTCAGAAACTGATTCCAGTGTTTAAAGAGGTTATATATAAAATAACTTGTAATAATTATAATGCTAGCCAAAAGTCATCACCACCCATTGGTTTGCTTTGTATAGAGTTCTCAACCTTTATTAATAATCAAGTGGCGGGGGGGGGGGGTATATAATAAAATATTTCATTTGAAGAAGATTGTAGAATGTAACAATTATAAGATAATGATAAACATCAATTTTCATACCACACTATACTGTGAAACTGGTACTGCTGCAACCCCAATAAGGAGTCTTCTTACAATAGTTTACAATTTTATTTCATGAATTGAATATATTTATCTTTTATATGTTTATCTTAGGGTAGTTTTTTTATAATAGAATATAACTTTCATTGTCTACAATGTGGAAAATTGCCCATCAAAACATACACACACACCACAACAACAACAACACTGACAGTATGAATTCTCCAAGTAATAAAACACAATACACACAATTTAAGAAACACACCTTAAGAAAAAAGGTTAAAATAGAGTCTCCAAGAATTGATTGAGCAACTGTGGGATGAGTGACTATAGCCAGAGGCATCCTGTAGTACCTACCAGAGTTTAGCTTCTCGAAACTGTAAAACAGAGAATGTGAAGGTACCTCCGTGACTCATCTTTGATATTTTAAACTGGAATAAATCAATGTCAATAGACAGTTTTGATACAGGACTAGAAGAACTGAAATTCCGATAAAAAATCTTCACAGATAGGATCATAAACAGTATTTAAACATGCATGTGAAGATGAAAAACTGCTGTACTGGACAGTCATTGAGGTCTTGTGTTCATAGCATGTTTTGATGTCGACTCATTTTCATCTTCTGAAATCTTACTTGCAAGCAGAGAGATCATGTGTATGGCTGAGTGTGTGGATGTGTGCAGACTGTGTAAGAAATGTCTAACCTCTTGCTGTTAAACAAAAGTAAAATATCATAGTGCCAATTAGGCCAGTCCCAGACTAGGGGTGGGGGTGGTTTATACTAGACCCCCCCCTCTCCCACCTGCCCCCTGCCCGTCTGCCAACTACCACCCGTGCGTTCAATGGCACATTAATAAAACATGGCCCACACTTTGGGTTCCTGCTTGCTGTGTAATTGGCAAATTAAAAAGTGAGATGTGTTAAATGCATCCATAAGAGACGGCATAGATCATCCCCACCTCTCCTAGACACTAGTGGATTTACACACACACACGCATGCACACGCACGCACACACGCATGCACACGCACGCACACACACGCACACACACACACACACGCACACACACACACACAACCAACTCTCATTCCACAACAGTCCCTGTGAAATTTCTCTTTAGTCAGCAGTAGGGCCGATACTGGTATTATCTGGCTTAAGGGCGTTTTGTCAGTTTGTATTCACGTATTCATGGGGGGCTCATGATCTAAATATTAACATAGACCCAGAGCTATCACTGAAGTCTTGATTAAATCTATCAATGGCAACTTTATGAACTCCAAACTTTGTATAACTTAAGCAACACTAAGTTAAATCTATCAATGGCAACTTTATGAACTCCAAACTTTGTATAACTTAAGCAACACTAATGCCAATCTAGAGGATCTGTTGTTCCTCCAAGTCCTGCACCTTGTTTACTTTAGATCTGACGCATGACTCAGGCAAGCTGCAGTGTTGTGTTTGTGTCCCCACTGATCATCCATCTAGAGATAAAGAGCAGCACATTCAGAAAATAACCACCACCCCAGAATCAGCATCAGTTTTCAGCAGTTGTGAGGCATCAGTGAAACAACAAACATGCTATATCTTCAAATGCACTGCTGCACAAGTTATTCCCTGAACATACATATGAATCAATATCCACCACATGGCTATATGTCAGGGCCTGTGGCCCGGTTTGAAAGGTAGTGCTGACACTGGCTTTGATACAGTCGGGTCATAGCGGTTACAATGCATAAGGGTTGACCGTCAAATCTGCTCATTAAGTGGTCACCAATCATATGCTGCATATCAAATTCTGGAAGCGCTTCGATCAATACTCCCACTCCTGTCCTCATACCGCTTCTTTTAAACTAAACAGACAAACAAAACTCTGGTTTTTGGCTGAATAGTGCTCCAATACTCGTATTTCTCTCTGGGAATTGGCTGGGGTCATTTTTCTATGTGTTAGATAACAGGAGGCTGTGTGGCTGTAACATTTGGAATCCACCAACCACAGTGGCAGGTGAACAAAAAAAGTTAAATTTCCAACCATGAATTACACATGACTTCTTAATTTTAAATGGAGACATTAATACACTGTCTTTATTGTTAGGCTTTTGCAAATTTGAAACTCGTTCTGGTTATATAATTACAATTGTTTTACAACAGGGACTAAGAGACAGTATTGAGAATATGAATCAGTCATGTCTGGCTGATGTGTAAGGTCAGTATCAGCACAGATACAGATCTAGTACATTTAATCAATTCATAGTCATTAAGTCTTATATTGTAAATGTGAAGTTCACCCAAATTGTAAAATTAGTTGTAGTAAACTATGATCTCTAATGCAAATTGAAGAGTACACTTGGGAATTTGCTTATGTTTCCACCATCTTTCTACCATTTGGGACCCAAAATGCACCAATCATAGTTTGTTTGAGTTGGCTTTGACCAACAGATGAAACAGTCAATACAGGTCGCCGAATGCAGCACAGAGTTGGGCAATTTATCATTCGGGATTATCTCAAATTAAATCTAACTGTGCATCCATGTGGCCAAATATGCACTCTTCTCTCAAAGCCCACAGTTGACAGCAGTCAAAGCAAGCTAAAACGGAAACCTGAGGCAAAGTTGTCTATCAATGACCAGCTGTCTCAGCACTGGTGCTGCAGGTGGCATCAGACAGTTTACAATCTACAGCAGGTACCTGCTTGCTATCTAAGACACTGTATTAGAAATATTGAAAGTGGATATGAAATATGAAAAGTATCCCTTGAGGCTTCCAGTGTGCACTCTCATATCAATTCAACTTCTGGTGACCATCAGTTATTCTGCATTGTCAACCATAAGGGATGTAGAAAAATCAATACTGACTTATTTTGTTATAGTTTATTGTAGAGTTCTGTGCGCGTGCGCATGCGTGTGTGTGTGTGTGTGTGTGTGTGTGCGTGCGCGTTAGTCTGTGTAGACAGAATGCCTATTCATGGCCTCACATAATGCCACAGATCACCCTGCTTCTTTGTGAAGGCCCTCTCCTGACATCTAGTGGCTAATGGAGGAAATACAGAATTTATGAACAGCCATGCTTTTCCCATGCATTAGATACAGTAAAAAAAAAAAGCTTGTGTGTAGTCATTAAGAACTCCTAAAAGTGAACGGATTCGCTCTTTCTCTCTACAGATAGTGGACACTTTGTTCATCGGCCGCTACATACTGCTTGCAGTGGTGAGTGCAGTCTTTCTGGTGGTGTTCTTCATGCTGCTCCCCTTTCATTTCCTGGAGCCAGTGTATGCCAAGGCCTTAAGAACACACTAGAGCTGCCAGGGTCAGAGCTGGCACCGGGCTCACATCGCTGATGTACACAACTTAAGACAAGCAGGGCCAACGAGAGCCCCCCCCCCCTCGTGTGGAAACAGACTACAGAATGCATCCCAAACAGAAGCAGCAGGAGAGCCAACTGTTTGCAGGTTGTTGACTGTTTATGAACAACCAACAGAAAAGAGAAATCCAACAGAGCCCAGGTTGTTTTGTTTATACTTTGTATCTTTTAATACATGAGATGACGACATTATTTCCCTCTGCCTTTTATAAAGAAATTAAATATTTACATTGCCACACTGCCACAACGACACGCATGTAACTCATGTTCATTAAAATTCTAAATGCATTGTACATGATGTCCCTTTTTTTTTTTTTCGTATTAATTTTTCATTGTGACAGCAGGCTTGACATCACACATAGAAAAACATGACATAATATAATATGAGTCACAAAGAAGTTGAATACAGTATTTGTATTAGGGTTGAACAATTAATCAACATTTTATTGAAATCGCAATATGGCCTACTGCAATTTTCAAATCGCAGGAGGCGCAATATTCGTAAAAGGCTGTGTAAAAATACCATTTTAAATTAAATATGGAAGTACTAAAGCCCTGAGAGGTTAGCAGGACTTTATTTTTCTGCCAGGTAATGTTTTCTAATCTATTTAATTTTTTATTTTTCATCAGTGAAAAGAGGTGGAAAAAAAGAATTCAGGCTCTTTTTTTTCCTAAGTTTCTAAAATATGTATTTCTTTAATTTCTTTCTTTAATCACTTGTCTTCACTGATGGAAAAAAAATAGAAAAATTATTCTGGCAAAACAAAAAAGATCTTACTTGCCTCTCAGGGCTTCCATAAAAATGAGAATCATCATGCAAAAACTATAATTCCTTCTCATATCGCAAATCATATCGTAATTGCAATATCGGTCAAAATAATCACAATTGGATATTTTTTCAAAATCGTTCAGCCCAACTGCAAATATATCAATATTGCAATACTCCCGTCAGTGCGCCATAGGCTCAATCACCAACAGGCATTTTATTTAAATGAAAATCTTCGAGATTTGCCACTAAACTGCAGATCAAATTAGTTACGTTAAATTTTAAGTTCCGTGTGTCTTTGTTTCCCAGATGTTCTTTTAACTCCAAAGTTGACTGGAAGACCATTACAACTTCAGAATGTTCACAGCATCTTCTTCAACACTGTTTAAACTGACTTGGACACCACAAAAACGAAGGGAAACCAATGCCTTTCCTACACAAAGAAGAGCACAATTGTTTATCACCTAGTTAAGAAAGGATCTCCTGTGGTATCAAATCAGAAACTTGTGCATTCCTTCTTGGACCATTTTATGTTACCTTGAAAGAGAAAAACAACACTATCATCCCATGCAAATGTGTGCGTCTTGAAAGCAAATGTTGGAGTGTAATTGTACAAATTATTTAACTTTTTTTTTTTTTTCTTTTTTTTTTTTTTTT
>JAOVVB010127409.1:0-12357 GCA_028570985.1 Heterobranchus longifilis | reverse complement strand
GTGTGTGTGTGTGTGTGTGTGTGTGTGTGTGTGTGTGTGTGTGTGTGTGTGTGTGTGTGTGTGTGTGTGTAAAAGTAGGCAGTTTATGTAACTGTAGATGTCTGAATAATAGAGCTGGACGACGGTGTTTAAGCAGTAGATAGTTGATGATACCGTTGGTTTGGATGCTGTGTGTAACTTTAGAAGCAAGATGAAAATGACTACATGTCGGCTTTCATGATTGAATGTGTACTGGTTTTGTGAAATACAAGCAAACAATCAAAATGCAGTATGGATGCACTGAAAGCACCAAATGCTTTTCGGAGCACATCCTATTTGGTAAAAAGGCACAGTAGTCCAATAGTCCAATCATAACATTTCACTTCCTTCAGGGTTTTTTTTTTTTTCTCCTCATGATAGCAATAAAAACCAAAAACTGTCAACAGCATCTTTCCAATCCCCTCAAAACAATTGTAGGCCAAACTATGCAAATGCACAGCAGGCGATAATCAGCTGCCCAATAAATAAATACAAACAATAAATAAATGCAGTGTCCGATCAACACATGAATAAATTAACTGTGGGACTCGAGAGTCGCATGTCTTTTGAGTGGTCCTGTTTTTTTTTTTTCCTCCCTCCGGCTGGTCTTTTATAAGTCTTTCTTGGAATTTCACGACACTGATTGCAGGTCAGTTTGCAGTCGAGGACCGGGCAGAAACATCTGATCCACAGCATGACAAGAAAAGTCCGATCGCTGTGATGACACGCCTCTCGATGCCAAGTGCCCAAACAGTTCTTGGATTACATTCGTGAGTTGATGACATAATTTTTTCCACAGTCTCCGATGACTCTAAACACACCACACGTACAGTATAATGCTGCGTTCTGTACACTGTATTTTCTCACGTCTCTAGCTACAAGATTTCCAATGACTTCAATGTCCTCTTCAAGCCAGATGCCTCAATTCTATCTACAAGTGAATGTAACGTCACGCGTGTCTCCTGCCGTAGGACTAGCATCAAATTCAGATCACCCTGTGTTACTCACTCTGGTTTGAAGTTACCTCATCACAATAAACCTTGAAAGCTTTCATTCTGAATATCGACATCAGTTTTTCTAATTTCGGCTCGAGTGCGTCCCTCAAGTTAGATGTCTGCCGAAACAGTCACCTCTGAATATAGTGATTGCTTTCATGCTGAGAAACTATTATTAGCTCCTCGAAATTCTTCAAAATCTCCCCGATTGATCACATTACTCAATAAACCTTAGGTGTTCTTTCCTATCCCCCTCAACCACAACTGCTTTTGCGCACGTTTAGATCAATATGTACTTATCAACTGTATTAGATTCGATTCATTTAAATGCATTACGTCCTGTTGTTTGAAATACCGGTTGCAATTGTGGTTTTCACGAGGGGTTGTGAAAAGATCCATCATTTGTCTTCAACATTTATCGCCTACAATTCTTCCCTCCCCTTCCTCCCTTTAATGCATCTAGAATCACAGGCCTTCAGCCTCTTCCCTTCTTCCTCACGCGGCAGCTTTTAGCCCGGTGATGTAACAACGCGAGGCAGACGGCTTTTTGATTGTTCAATGCATCAGGTCTCCAGGGGGGTGGGGCACACCGTGGGCAAAGGCGTAAGCGTGACTTGAGGAGACCGACTTTGACCCTGACACGTCTCGGCGGTCTCGTTCTCGCTCTGTTGTCCAGCAGTAGGCTGGCTTTGGCACCGGAGTGGCTTCTTCAGATTTTTGGGGTTCTTGTAGGGTGTGGTAGAAGTGATGGAGCTGTCTTGCGTAGCCGGACTGCCCCTCCTGCTGGGCGGGAGGACGGCGATGACGGGCTGTTTTTCGTTGTTAGCCGCCGCCGTCGCGCCCTCGTGTGAAGGGCAGGCCTTTCGTGGGGACAGGATGGGGGCGACGTGAACCCACGTCAGACTCGGCTCGGAGCTTTGACCCGCTTTGTACGTCGATCGCTTGCCCGGTTCCTCGCCGTCGCTGTCCTTTCCCTTTGTGTCCTCGTTTAGCTGGCTGTTACCTGCCACATCTGGGGAATTTTGGTTCGCGTCAGGTGCCAATAACAGAGGAGGAGGAGGAAGAGGGTCGTCCCTTTCGTCGCGATCTTGCTTCACTCTTTTCTCTTCCGTGCTGATGCGAGGGCACTTGAGAAGCACGGGGGACGGCGTGGGGGAGTCCGTGCCTGTCCAGCTGAGTCTGCGCTTCTGGAAAATGAGCAGGAGAGTAGTTTGCGGAGTGAATATAGAATTCTTTTTTTTTTTTTGTGGTGGTGGTGTTTGTGTGTGCACAAGTAGGCTCTTGCACACAAAACAATGCTTGTGTTCTCACCTTGACGGGAATGTGTAACTGATCCCTGTGCTTGTGCGGCGGGGTGGCGCTGGAAGCGTCTTGGAGGGAGCGAGACACGGCGACGCTGCAGGCTGCAGAGGCGGGCTGAGTGGGGATCTGAGGAAACCAAAGCTTCAGCATCATCTCCACCTGGAGCAGAGTGTTCAGGTACTTCTCCCTGCAAAACATAAGAGAAGTTTAAAAAAGATTATATTTAAACTGAGGAACAGATGGTAATGCTATTGTGTTACAGCATAGAAAAACATCTGGAAGTTCCATATAGCTCTAGATAAATATTCTTCTGAAGTTTGGTGTTTCTCTGCACTGCCGGTGACTGCTGTAACACTACCTACCCCAAGGACTGTTCAATAAAACATGGAACAGGAGAAGAGGCTTGAAATGGAAGACTACCTCACTGATCCTTTCTTGTTATAACTACTATTTAATAATCATTTACGTGCTAAAATCCAAACTAAGATGCGTCTAGTGACGCAGAGGAAAGATAAGAAGGAGTAACATATATTAGACAATGTGGGCGACATCTTACCCGCTGTTGGGTCTCTGTAAAACACCCACGATCCTCTGGATTCGATCCATGGCGACGCTCTGCTGGAAACTACTCAAACCTGCCAATCAAAAACATAATACACCACTCAGCATTTGCACTGTAAGACTCCATAGTCATGGAAAAAAAAAAAAATGCATGCACGTGCAGACATGCAGAGTCTCTCTTTCTCTGACACACACACACATTCGCACACACCACTTTCACTTGTGATATCGGTAAACTCTGATGAGTCAGCCACAAGACCGTCGCTTCACACACGCTGCACTTTGGACTACATCAATAGGCTGCGTCAATACAGACTGCTGCACAAAGGAACACTCTCTGTTTGAAATGGACTGAGGCCGCTCAGACCATATAAACCCGTGTTCAGCATCTACAACTTTAGCTGCCAGTCTGCACACATGCTTGACTGAAAGCAGTGATGTAAGGATGCTTACCTCGATCGAATCGGCCCCTCTTCAGTCCATTCAGCAGCTCCAGCAGGGGCCTGACAAAACCCTGCAGCTCAGCACACTGACAGAGGAAGAGGAAGATAGATTACTACAGAGTGTGGGTTAGGCCTTGCTGTCTGAATCAGTCTGCCGGGCTTTCCTCTGCACACACTGCTCTGTCATCCCTCGTCTCATCAGCCCCCCTTTACCTTCTGAGCGAACAGCACGTCTCCCTGCGATTTCGGGATCTGGCTCGTCGGATCCGTCTCCTCCAAACCGATGCGAGCCACCTTGCCGCCGTTCTCCGACCTGTATGCCTCCTCCTCTTCCTCTTTATCCGTGAAGCCGTCGCACATCCACTGGGACCCGGGACTCTCCGACCCTCTGTCTCCGTTGGCCGCGGCCCCGCCCACGCCGCCGATGATGACAGAGGAAGAGCTGTCCGTCAGGAAGACGTCCGTGTCGTCCTCCGCCTGCTCAGAGTCGCTGAACAAGAGGCTGTCACTGGAGCTCAGGGAATCAAAGGAGGGCTGAGAGGAAGTGCTGCCCTGGGACTGCATTGCTGTTGGGGCAGAAGCAGAGGGTTAGGGTTGGAAAGAAAGAAGAAAAAAAAAGGCTTGGCTGAACACTCAAAACCAGCAAGTTGTTACTTGAGTGAGATGCAGAACAAATGGAGACAGACAAGAAGTGAAAAGCAGGGAAACAAAACTGATTTCCATTTGGCAATAATACCCCATTTTCCCCTATCTTGCTACCAAAAATAATAACCCCAATTACTCAAAATGGTGGGTATACCAGTGCCCTAGTTTAACATGGTGCAGAGTGGGACTGGGGGTAGGCAGTAGGCACACAATGGTAGTGCATGTCTGGCTCCCATTGAGGAGATTGGAGACTGGAGAGGAGTAAAATGTGAGGGGGATGGGAGCTTGTAGAGTAGTGAAATCAGAATAGGCAGTCTCTCTCTCTCTCTCTCTGCCTCCGGTGCTCTCTCTAGCCCCTCCTTTCTGTCTCGGGCTTGCTCTCCATCCCCCCTTGGATTCTCACTCACACACGCGCACACACACACACACCTCTTCCTCTACGGCTGTATTTCTGTATGCCTCTCATCTCTCTCTGCTCTCCCTTCAGCTCATCCTGTTCGTTATGCACACAAGCCTGGTGCTCCTCTTCCTTTCCTCTTCCACAGACCAGCCCCCTCCTCCTCTTCCTCCTCCTCCTCTCTTACTCACATTTTACATTCTGTATCTCTGGCCATGTGCCTCTCTCATGTGTCTTTCCCTTTCTTTTTACTCGGTGTATAATCTCTGAGTGCCTGCTGGTCTTTGATCCCACCAACACAGAGGGGGAAATTAGAGGGGTCAGAGGCACATATACTACACACACCAACACAGCTTAGAAATCAAGTCTAAACTTGCTCACAGACAAAGGACTGTAATATAGATTTTTGCAGGGTGGCCACACTGACGAAAATGAGCAAGTACACAATGTCTCAATTTCAGCAATATGGAAACATTTTCAACAAGCCTGATCAGCTTTTACAACAACATGCCATTCACTTTTGATTTGTGGCTGCTTCCTCTTAAAACCAAATGTCACGTTGTTTACATGCATCTGCACGAGTCAACTGCAACAAATAGTAGAAGTACATTAGAATTAAATGTGGTCTTTATTTCTATTTTTTCCCACACCCTCTGTGCTTATAGTTCATATCCTTTGATGAATACTGTAAGATGGGGATGTAGATGGGGGGAGAGTGGGTGTGTTGGGGTGGAGGTGATGGTGCATTTGTCGGTACAGTCTGCACAGGTAGGCATGGACCATGAGGCTGCGTCTCAGGTGTTGGCTGCCTGTCTGTGTCTCTAACACACCGCACATTCATATACAACATGATCCGTACATTTCTAACAAAGCTATATCATTTAAAATATCATAGGCTGGCATGACAACAAAGTAGGCTAAATATCAAATGGAAATCAAATTGTATCAATGCAATGTTCTGGCAAGATAAAAATCCGCTGGTAATCATTGCATGGCAATGATCTATTAACAAATAGATCAACAAAGCCACGTGAGAAAAGGAAATAGCTTTTGGCTATATTATCAAATAGTACCGGGTGTAACGTTACATGCAGAATGCAGCGGGACAGGAAATTCCTTTAGGCTAGCCTCCCAACTTCGGAAAACGTTAGCCATAAAACAAAATACGTTAAGTTAGGGGAGATACTCACCTTCAGTAATGTGAGATAAAAACAGCAGCTGCCAGAAACAATCGTTAACGGCTCTATCTCCTACTTTGATACGACAGATCCGTCAATACACAGTCCGTAGCTGGAGCAGCACCGGGGCGTCCAGCCTCCTCTCTCTCTCTCTCTCTCTCGCTCTCTCTCTCTCTCTCTGTCTCTCATACACACACACACACACTCACACACCGCCCGGCCGGCCGTTCATCGGTTTGTGTCTTTGCTAGCTCTTTCTCTCGGCAGTTTACGAGCGTCAACATGTGCGCGGATCCACGTGCCCACGTTTTGCGCGTATTCCATTGGCTGCCGGCCCGACGGTGTCGCACGCTATTGGCTGACCCTTCCAGCCAGTGATTGCTTTACTAGCCGCTGATTGGACGGCGACCCGGGCACTCACGGTCCTGCCCACTCATGTGTCGCCCGTGTGTATGGGTGTCGAGGCAGGGCTGCTCTACTACAGCGAGCGGGTGTAAACACACGCACGGCACGCACTATACGGCGTCGGCCTGAGAGATGCACAATATGTTCTATGCATCATTCTGATGTGCACTGTATTTAGTACCCCGCCTCCACACACTCACTACCAAAACATTAAAGCACTCGCGCACTGAACGCGCCTGGAAATAAGAAAGCTTATGCAACCCAGCACACCAATGATTGTGTTTAATTGAATAAATGCAGAACTAACGAACACCAGCGGCATAGATGACTTTTTCTCCTCGCTGTTGAGGATGACTGGCCTCTAATCAGGAGAAGAAGCCTATAATTCAGACGGAGAAATACATGAGGAAATGTGTCTGGATTGTTGGGATGTAAAATAACCACTCCTCATCTGCATTGTTCATGATTGACGTAGCAGGCTTGACAATGACCTACTGTATATGTCAAGAGAAAATCTAATTTAAAGGCTGGCATCGTTTTTGAAAAGAATTATTCTATTTCTATGGTCCAGCCACACCTCACACCATGCCATTGTCGCCATATGAGATTATAATGAAATGGAGCACTCGTACATGAATCTTACAGTGTACAGAGTCAGTCTCCAGGCAACATCTATATCCCTCTGTATGATTCAATGACACGATTCAACTTTCATAACCAATAATGCTCGCTCCCTCCTCCTTTCTTCAGCCTTTCTTCAAGGGTAAAGTCAGTCATCAATTCACCTATACCTTGCTTTAAAGATCCTATAGGGGCAAATTCCTATAAAATGTGACATTTTCAGGAACGGGCCAGGAATATCATGTTTAATGGCTGGGCAACATTGGTCGACCTATTATTCCAACACAATTTAAAAAAAAAACTATCTGTGATATCTTGGCTAATATAACTGTCACTCCAAATATGTTATTGCTATATTGTTTTAAGTTTGTATATTTATTGTGGTTTCACTTCAGATGTGAGATGTGAATTTTCTGTAATTTCTTCAGTGGTCTTGTAAGTTAAACCGACAAACAGGCTCTGCTACTTAAATAGTTAGTGTCACAAGCAGCATTCTCTTACATAGAAGTAATAAAGTTGCCCAACTGGAAAATGTGGCTAAAGATATGTGTTAAAAGGTGAAAAATAAAATACAAAATTAGATATTTTATTTGATTAGAAATGTAATATTGTATTCTATTTTGTGTCATTGTAGCTCTATTGTTAAATATCATGATTATTATATAATATTATATCAAAATGTAAGTGACATAATGCAGTAGTAAGTCTGTTTCCAGGTCCATGATTTATGGTATAGCGCAGCAGCCTTCCCCTCTCCTTAGGGCTATTACAGAGTGAACTCAGTGACCCTCACTTGAAACATTCAGTGCAGTATACCACCATATAGACGGCACACACATACATGCCTTACTCATCACAGGTTTTGGTGTTTTCTCTCCTCACAAGACCTTAATCGTAGGTTGGTTATTATGCCGGCTTTTACTGGTATTTTTAGATGTGAAATTCCAGGTTAAAGCATGAGGAGTGGTGGATGCCTCTAAGCGCCTTGCATGAGAGTCAGGGATGAAGGGCCCCTTCCCCCACTACAACATACACATGAACCCACTGAACCCTCTCCTCACCACACACACACACACACACACACACACACACACACACACACACACACACACACACACACACACACACACACACACACAACAAGCTGTGTCCTTGTCTGATTGACAATACCTGTCATTGGACCTTGTAACTATGTACCGTCACTTATAGCCACCTTAACACCAGGTGAGCAAACCAGCCCTTCTTATTGTCAAAGCACAATGACAGTTGACCTTTGGTAATAGTAAACCTGTTTGTGTATAAGGACCAGGTCGATAGAAAAAGCTCTCCAACCCCCCACAGCATTCCTCTATAGCACATGGACTCAATGAACCTACTCTGAGTTCATGGGTGTTGAAGACCACCCCCATCATTTCCATCGCCGTTCCGTCCCATCCCCCCACCTGGTTTCTGTGTCTCCAACCTCTTCTCGTTTTTCGTCCCCTTGTATTGACATGCTTTGAGAACTCAATAGGAGTGAACACATGTCAGGTCTAAGCCAATGGATAGTGCTTTTGTTAATGAAGTGGGTCAAAGTGCAATGTGTCAAAGTGGTCCCTAAAATGGAAAATACAGCCTTCTCCAGTTGGGTTAGTCAAGGTGGAAATGGGAGTATCTGGAATAAAAACAAATATGTTCCCTATTAAGTTACTATACATTGTAAATGATTTGTAGATTCACAGCTCAGATGACATGTAGGGCGGTACAGTAAAAGATGCTGTGGTTTATGTTAGGACAAGGCTGAAATAATTGTATCATATTCACTCATATTGATAATATGATCCTGTGGTTTATATAAGGAAAAGACTGAAAGAATGTTATCATATTTAGTCATATTGATGGTATGATCCTGTGGTTTATATAAGGACAAGACTGAAAGAATGTTATCATATTTAGTCATATTGATGGTATGATCCTGTGGTTTATATAAGGACAAGACTGGAAGAATTGCATCATATTCAGTCATATTGATGGTATGATCCTGTGGTTTATATAAGGACAAGACTGGAAGAATTGTATCATATTCACTCATATTGATAATATGATCCTGTGGTTTATGTCAGGACAAGACTGAAAGAATGTTATCATATTAAGTCATATGGATAATATTGTTAAGGTTCCTGCAATGACTTTAGCCAGGAGAAGTTTATTTTGAAGTCGTAGTCATTGCGAAAGTATGCAAGCATCTAGGTGAAAGCACGCAGGAGTTCCTGTAAGGCCAAATGCACAAGCAGGTGTGGTCAGAGCAAGACACCACAACAGAAATCTGATCTGCCTGAGGGAAGACGGAGGCCTTAAGAGAGACTAAACTATAAACTGTCTCCCCACTCTCTTGCAGAGGCGGAGCAACATATCACGTTTCACCTGGAAACCAGGGCAGCTGAACAGTTAACGCATTGTTGCTGTGTCCTCACTGAACTGCATCTGTCTGTCTGTCAGTCCGTCCGTCCGTCCGTCCGTCTGCATTACTGGCATACTACAGCTAAACAACAATGGAAAATATACACTCAGTGGCCACGTTACTAGGTACGCCTGTACGATCTAATGCAATTCAATGCAACAGCTCTGCCATAAATCCTACCTTGACAAAGTTTATAATGTTCAGTTTTTGTTGCCCTTTTTGGGAATGTATACATTTAATTATATGTTTATTATTGAGGGTGTAGTTTGCAGTGGTGCTGCACTGGACTACATTATATTGAGGTGTTTTCTATCATTTTTGTCCTTATATGCAGTCCAGTACAACACCACCACCTCAGTGCTAAACATATAATTGAATTAAAGGTGCTGCAAATGATTTACACTGTTAAAATAAGTGTTAGCTCTACATTCCGACAGCCATCACTGATACAGAGTATTTGGTCAGTAACATGGGTCTCCAAGTCCCTCTGCTCTGCAGTAAACAGAAAAGAGGTTTCTGCAATCCTCTCTCCTGATTGGATGAGAACGAGATACCAGAACATTTCTTTTCTGTATACTGCAGAGCAGATGACCCATGTTACTGACAAAACGCTCTATATCAGTGATGGATACCTGAATGTAGACCTATTTAACACTTATTAAAAAAAAACTTACAGCACCTTTAACCTCTATGGCAGTGTAAAACAACCTGGACATTATAGGCATCATAAAAGTAGACTTTATGGCAGAACAGTTGTACTGGATTGCATTAGACTGTACATAGTGAACACTGTGTATATTCCCTTTCTACTGTTTATGTGTATGGTTACATATGCCAGCATCCTACAGTTCATATTTAATGTCATGACAAGCAGGAACAGTAGCATATACTATTAAATGATCAAATAGACCATAAAGCATTACTTATGTTACGCCAAATGTTAACATATCATCTGCCCATAAATCACTACAAGCATTCCAGTCAAACTCCTCCTTCTGCCGAGGCTGCAGCGTTTTCCGCCCGCTCACATTGGCGGAGCCGGGACATGTGTTCATCAGTATAAACAGAGGGGATCTTCACATGTCGGAGAGATGCTCCGCTGCTAGATTTGTGAATGAAATCCGATGACGCGCCCCCCTGCGGAGACGCGGCCAATAGTGTATGAGAATGCTCTCTAACCACGCCCCCCAATGGAACGCTGAGCGACCAATGGGAGGCCGGTAAAGGTTTTCGCTGTTGCATAATTTGGCTGAAGTGCTTCACGTTTGAGCGAGCCGGTACGCAGTGTGAAGAGATGGAGCGGAGAGCCAGACAGAGGAGGGGGAGAACAAATAAAACTGGATTTATAGTGATTTGAGCTCATGTGAGAAATATTAGTCACCACTGAAACAAATGACTACATATACAGACCTGTTATTAGTAATGAGGAAGTAACAGTCTACATGCCTCGTGATGTGATTACAAAAATTAGCCTAATGCTTACAGAAATTAATCCAAATACTCAGGAACACACAATATATTTTATACTTAGTCTAAATAAAATATACATTTCTTTAAATTAATTCTGGACTTTCAGGGAAAAAAGTATAGGAGTTTGACAATAATTAATAATAAAAATAGACTAATCCATACTTAATATTTAATTCAGCTGACTACGAATCAGAATTAAGACAATAAAATAAGACATCCATCCATCTGTTATTTACAGTCAAGATAATGGCTCTTGCCATACACAATACGGTAACTGATGTAACCTTTTGCAGTTTTATTTTAATGTTTTAAGTTTATCCTTGACTCTGGAATGTGATGTAATCTAGATCAAAATACTCTGCTGAATTGCCTTTGAGATTTTAAAGGGAAATCCACCCTAAAACCATAATTCAATCAATCAGAATATGTAGTAGAGTATGTATTACCATGTAGGTTTTCACATGAAAAATTGCCTAAAATAACCATGCCTTGGTATTTTGGTGCATACCAATACACATAGTAAGAGAAAAGAAAAGGGGAAAAAAAACAAGTACTGCAAAATTCAAGAAGCATAAATATAAAACAGAACACTTTATAAAATAAAACCCAAAAATATATAATGTTTTTTTAAATGAAAAGAGCGGTGCAGTGTTCAAAATGAAGAGGATGGAATATGCAAAATTTGAATTGATATTCCAATGATTAACTAAAATGTACAGACTATACTGCTGTATCTATAACTATCTAATCAGTGCATCAAAAATTGAATTGGTGATGTAATCAGGTGGCAGTTTGCAGCAGTGTCATTAACAATTAAATAGTGATGGACTGAGTGGATTCACATTTTTTTCTGCTTTTGGATGTTACGGCCTAATGATTTTTCAAATAGCTGTGAGTCACCATTTCCCGTCAAAATGACCACAGCTATTCAGTGTCTGTGGCGCAGTTCCAGGGTTGTAACAAATCTTTAACAATGTTATAGGAAGGAATGACACAGTGAATTTTGTTTTAGGGTGGGTTTTCCATATAAGGAATCAGCCTGAAATATGTCACGTGGAGAGGGCTCCCCCTCCTGTTCAAACCTGAACACGTCCTACAATGAAGTTCCTGTACAGTATGTTCAGTTTATGTAACCTTTATAATCGAGACGTACTGTAAATCTGATACATAACAATTTTAAATGTAATTCACAGCCAGTCTTTGATCGGACTACAAAAAACATTTTCTTACTCAGAATGATGCAAGTGTATGCAATCCTTCCAGAGACAGTTAATATTCATATAAAGACGATACACTGCATTTAGCAGTGCAGAGAATTGACGATTAAAATAACAACAGACCTTTTTCACAGCAGACAAAAGCACAGGTGTTACTATAACGATGGATAATATTATAATATATATAATATAGATGGATAATAATGATGGCTAAATGGAATTCAGGCATTGTCAATTGTATTATTTATATATTTGTGCTTTTATTGCTGTGACAAAATGTCTTCTGTGAAAAAGACCTTTAGACGTTCCATATATATTCTTATACGATATACAGTAGCACATAATGTATTATACAGCATATACCATATACCACATACAGTAAGATATTTCATTTGCAAAAACAAATATCTCAGTTTTTATTTCTTTTTCCTAAATCATTTTTTTGTGTGCAATCGAGGGAATATTAATCAAACTGGGGTTGTTTTGATAAAATCTCAATTTATCTCAATTTATTTATTATTATTATTATTATTATTATTATTATTATTATTATTATTATTATTATTATTATTATTATTATTCCCTCAAGGGAATATCAATCAAACTGGTGTTGGTTTATTAATTTTAAGAATGGATTTTTATCCTTTTTTTTGCATATATACATA
>JAOVVB010127400.1:0-12358 GCA_028570985.1 Heterobranchus longifilis | reverse complement strand
TAGACGCCTGACGGTTTAGACGGTCTGTGGTTAACACGCGTCTGAGATTTTAACGTTTTGTTCTACGATATAAAACACGTCTGTAAATACTCCGCTGATGAATTTCGAAGCTTTTACGTGTGTTTAAAAAGGCGGTCGCTAACAAGCGGCTAAATGAGACTACAGAGGTTGTCGAGGACATTAAACGTCACCGGCAGTTTAGTAGTGGCGACGGTGACGTGGGCCGCAAAATGCGATCGTTGGTGTAGTTCGTTGATAGCCTAACATTAGTTTTTTACTTCTGCAGATTGCATTTACACTTCTAAAATTATAAAAGTGGTGTTCATATGGAGAGATTATCTTGCTAGACAAAACGCGTAAGTATCATAAACGTGTGTTCTCCACAGAGATTATTTTCTGTAATGATCCAAAATCTAATTCAAAAATCTCATAGGCTTTTTGACGAGGGAACCCATGGCGACGCTAGCTTCCGTGTTGGAAGAACAAGATGCAGAGTCGTGCCTGCTGCATCAGTGAGACTGTTTCAGCCTATAAACTTGAAGTTTCATGAAGCGATTATTGTTTTACAAACTCATTGATTACAGATGATCTGGGACAAATTTGTAGCAGCTAAGCTAAACTACAGAAATACTGAGAAACAATGCATTTAATATTTGCTCAAAATTAAGAGCCAGGTGTAACCAATATATTGCTTTAACGGAGAAGAAAAGGGAATTACAGTTTCCTGTCTTTTTTTCTACTTACTCATTAAAATATGTGCAAATAGTCATATATCTAACATTATAAAGATAAACGAAACCAAAATAGGAAAATTAGTCATTGTACATTATGATCTAAACCTTGGGTGAACCCTTCTTAATATATCAGTAATAAATTGGTAAGCTTATTAAAATCTTCTCTCAGTGCTTCCTTTTGTAATGCTGCACAGAAATGTACTGTCACGCTGTGAATTTGGGATGGATGACTTATTATTAAGAGACCTCTCCCGTCACATGACTGCACCCGCATGTCCCTGTTGAATTCTGACCTGCACGCACTAACTGTGTGTTTGGCTCTCATTCACTCATACCACTGCCTCCGCATCCCTCAAATCACTGTTTATTTTTTTTTCCCCTTTACACATGCCGCTATTTATTTATTTATCCATGCATCCATCTGTTCCTCATCATCCACATCCTTCATTTATCAGTTCACTTAGCTCTTTGTCTGGTCGGCCGTGTGTTGTGGAGAAACTCTCTCTCTCTCTCTCTTTCTGTCTTTACACCTCTGTCAAAAGAGTTGAATAAAGAGTTGAATCAAGGGCACCATCTCTGGCTTCTGTGTGCATCCATGACATCACTATCTGCAAATGCCTGAGCTTTTAAAGGACCATGCCAATGTTTTTTTTTTTGCATTTTCAGTTCATTTAAATTGTTGTGACTATATTTTTTTTACATTACCGCATTTTCCATTTTCCAAAGCATGATTTGAATTTAAGATTATTTCCTACCTTTCAAGCAGCCTACTTTTGTTTGTCATTTCTGCTTTGTTGTGCCATTGGCTGATTTGTAAAGTTTTACACAGTAATGAAGGTAGACACGTTATAAATCATGATAGTTTTATCTCACGTTTTATGTCTTTGCGCGTGCAGATTTATATATTTTGACACTGTAGTGGCCACACGGAAAGCAGGAAAAAATATAATATATCCAATAATCTACAGAGTGACATGCTTTGGTAAATGTTTGGCAATGATATACAATTTAGAGGAATGGGCTGAAACATGCAAAAACACCATTATGGTCCTTTCAAATACTTAAGTAACTGAAAGTAAAAGTAAAGACAAAAAGTACCAGATATGTTTGAAGTTTAGCAATAAAACGCATCATTCCTCTTGCTAAGTACTTTATTGATGTCTGATTTCATTCATATTTAAAAGCAGCAGTGGGATGTACCACCTACACGTAATAAATGCATGTTCTCTACTAAATCCATTAGATGTTTCTTATGTTCTCATCATGCATGTTCTGCGTCACTCTACACCGAACTCATCAGCTCTAAAACACCTGCTAGTGAACGTCCTTCTTTCATCTGCATGGGTGGATACACTGTGACACACACACACACCTGTGATGCTTCTGTCTGTCAGTCATAAATAATGAAACTGTTGACACAGTGTGCATGTCCGGTCTGTAATGATTAACTGTCTTAACCAGCGTCTGTGTATTTTAAAGTTCTCGTTCTTTGCCTTTTATGAACCTACAAATGTCATTTTTGGTCACACAATCTCACAAGATCTCACCTTTTCACGCTTACATCCCATTTCAAAGACTGTCCCTCTGTGATCTGGGGGACATTTGATTGAAATGACTTGTTGTTGTCTTTGTAGTTTGGTTTTGTTTAGGAAACTGAAACATGACATTTTGGATTTATAGACCACTCCGATTAATGACACAGATAAATGTTAATTAACTACAAAGGCATGTTAACATGTGCTTCTGCAATGTCATGTCAAAATGTCCCATTTGAGAAAGGTCAATTATCAGTGGGTTCATCATAAATGTCAGTTCAGTTCACTGAGAGCTCTGACTCTCATTAGAAACATTTTCAACCATGAGCCACGAAAGTGCTCAATAAAAACCACGATACAGTTTCTCTGTGACCTGCATCTCCACTGTCGAGCCCGACTGATACGTTGCCAATATTATCGGCCAGTCGTGTGTGTCGCAGTGGCCCAGCGGCTAAGATGCGTACCATGTAAACTGAGGTTGTCCCGATACCATAATTTTAAACTTCAACATAATACTAGTGTAGTAAAAAGTCCTTGGCATACCAACACACAGTTAATTTTCTTCCCTGTTGTTTCAGCTCTGCAGTTTTGGGTTAAAAATCTTTATAGCTTTGGTACCTTCGATACTATCTAATGTGGATATCGTATCGTTTTCAACACGTGGTATTGAGAAAATATAGATACTTTTGAAAACCTTAATGTAAACAGAAACATTCCTGGTCCATCCCGTCACTCTCTTTCCCCTCATTTCCCCAAATATCCTGCAAAAAATGCCTCAAAACTAATCTTAAAAGAAAACAAGAAACCGCAGCACAGAAATGCCAAACATATGTTTGAGGTAATTTAGAAACTATTACACAGTGTGCCCACCACAGAGTTCTGACAAGTTTAATAATGATTGTAATAAACAAATGTAATGGATTCTTAATGTAAATGTATGTATGTTATGTGTTTAGGGGGAAAAAAAGAATATTGACCTGATATATATTGATATTAGCCTAAAAAAATACAGTATCAATTGGGTGTTACACCCTTGTAGCCATATTGACAAAAGGTCCCTCTGATATATTATTCCTGTAATCAGGATTACATGGATTAAATTACATTACATACTACAACTACATTTCATTGTGCAATCCTGTATTGTATGATGACAATAATAAATCCTTGATGATGTTACAGGGCCAGACACACAAAAAACATGTGTGTGAAATATAATACAACAGCCCTGCAATCAGCGTTTCCTTTATGAAGCCTATAAAGCTTTAATGATAATAGCATGCATTATATTATTGCTGTTATTGTTGGTTTATTATCAGCAGGCTCTAAGAATACATTCTTTTTAAATCTTTGAGAATCTGTTAACTGTATATGTGTTTGTCTGTGTTTGTGTCTCCTTTCCCCCCATATTTCTTTGCATATGTGTGTTTTTTCCTTCCCGCTTGTGTGTGTGTGTGATGTGTGATGTGTGTGTGTGTGTGTGTTTTCTGTGTTCGTGGAGCAGTATCCAACAGAGGAGGACATGATAGAGTGGGCAAAGCGCGAGAGCGAGTGAGAGGAAAAGGAGCGGCTTGCCAGACTCACCCAGCAGGAACAAGAGGACCTGGAGCTGGCCATCGCACTCAGCAAGTCTGAACTCTCCTGAGGAGCTCGTCTCCTCCTCCTCCTCCTCCTCTTCTTCCTCCTCCTCCTCCTCCTCCCTCCCTTCCCTCCCTCCCCTCGTCCACTGACCTGGCTCGGCACGGCACAGCACAGCCTGGCCCAGCACAGAAAGCACCAAAGCAAAAAGTGGGGGACTGTATAGGACTGATTCAGCAGCACCTGCTGACCCCATGAAGAGACTTCCTCAGAATAAACCCATCTCTGAATCCTTCTCCCCCAGACTGTGTTCACGGTTCACTGGCATCGCAGTATTGTGTTTTTCCATCCTGTCGGTCTCGTTTCGGAGGAGAGGACCAAGATGGAGTGTACGTTCTGAAGAATGGATTGTTGAAAATGAAATGCAGTGAATATGGATTTAGAGATTGCTCCGTTGATTTCAACACCAGGCTACGAATGCCACATTAACTCTCTCTCTCTCAGAATGTAATTTATTTAATGCACTCAAAACTAGGTTGAAATGGCCTTGTCCACTAACAGTACTCACTATACTTTATTAAAACTCGGCTCACTCTAGCTTCTGAAGTTATATTGAGAATTCCATGAGACTTCTTGAATTAGAAATAGACTTGATAATTTTGTAGAGCCCCAAAATCTGCCTAATTACTTTCCAGTTCTCAGTTAATTTTCTGAAACTAAATCTCAAACTTTAGTTTCCATGACCGTGTACTTTTCTAGTCCCGTATGACGGAGGGCCAATGAGATTAAAGAAAGTATTTGTTCAGGACAGGGAGACAGAATTCAACATTTCTACTTGTTTAACTGGAAGTTACCAGTCCTCTGATATGTGAAATGCATGTGCAGATTTATACTAAAAATCGAACAAATCCATCACAGCTACACCACATTCAGCTTCTAGATACTTTAATTTCTTTTACGTTTCTGTAATGCATTGCTTTGCCCGGCATCTGTTCTGTCAATTTATTTTTTAGGTGATACTGAAAGGAATTAAACTACATCTATTACATGTAATTATTACATATTAATTAGCATTATTCCAGGGCACACTACAAGGGATTGCACAAAACAAGAACTGCTTTTTTTTATCAAGTCCAACACCAAATACTTATCATCTTTTAAAGTAATAATTTCAAAGATTTTCATATAAATAAATGTCTGTTAAATCACTATATATCGCTGAATGAGGGAACACAATGGTGATTCAGCCGATGGCTCACTGATGAAAACCTTTACATTTGCAGTATTACGAACTGTGTGTCTGTGGTGACATTCCCGGGAAAAATCAATACAAGGTGACACTGTTTGGATCGAAAAATACGCCTGTAATTACTGCGTATCACCATATCAACAAAGAGAAGGAAACTAAAATCTTCGGGATTTTAACTTTAATTAGTATGAAACTTTCGATTCTGAGGAATTACCGATAGATTAATGTGGCCTCAGATTAAAGGACCTTATTATTTGCTGAAATGTCGCTGCAAAACTGGTGAGTTTGGACATTAACAGACAAACATAAGAACAAAATATTAACTGGGTTGTGATAGATGAATGTATGAGTGTGGAAAACAGATTTATTTTTACACTTTACCTGCTCTGTTTACTCTTACATTAAATGAATACTGCTAAAGGAGCATTTTCCTAAAAGTAATCCTTCTCAGTTGTCACTTATGACCCACCAGAAGTGTGTGGCGGTGTCTGTATCTGCAGAGATCCTGCCCTCTGCTGTGTTCGGGACGTTTATGGGCGTCAGCAAAGATCCTTTGGGCACCACGCGAGTGTGTGACCTCCAGCCAATAACAGCATGCAGTCCGTTCACATCGCTGTGTGTTTGTGCTGCGTCTGACCGACACACACACATGCAGCGACGGGATGAAGCTCTGCATTCACACAAAATCCAGCAATGCAGCACTTTCCTGCAGGGTTGTGCGGAGGTGTGGGTGTGTTTATTTGTGCTTTAGAACGTAACCGCCTTAAAACAATGAGAAAATAACGTTTTATTCCTCTGATTCACGGCTTTGTTCTTGCCAGCACGGCTCCCTCTCTTCATTCACTCTCTAGCTCGCTCAACCACCGCTGTGATTGAACGCTGTGTGTTTACACACACTAAAGCAGTGTCTTGCTGGGAGGGTTGTCCTCGATTAAAGAAATTCTTAGTTGACTAACAGACTTTTATGAACAGATCTGGAAAACTGAGTTTCTCCACAGTCATGCTAAAGCACCACTTTAAATCTTGTGTTTACCAGAGCTGTGCTCATACGTTTCTTATAAATAAGTCATTGAGCATGAAGAAAACATAAAAAATGACTAAAGAAATCTTAGGCGACTAAGCCCAAAACGGGCGATTATTCGACTAATCAACTAAGAGGGGGCAGCTCTACCTGCTGGATGACATGTTGGATTTTTAATGAGCAAAGTGTATCAAAGAAGATCAACTTCCTCAAGTAGTCAATATCCATTTCACACCAGGTCCCATTTCAAAGTGAGCCACTGTCAGTGCTTCTTTTGTTAGCATTTGTATGAATTATTTTCCCCCCATGAGATGCTTCCTCTCTGAACTACTAACTGGATTTCAAAGTCTTACACAAAGTCAGTAAAAGTTGATTGGCGTCTCTGCGTTTTGGTGGAGCAGTCTGTCTTCTGTCTGTCTGTCTGTCTGTCTGTCTGTGCACTTCAGGCTCTGTGGGGATTTAACTTGCTGGTGTTGTGAGGATAAACACTTCCGTGTTGCACTGCATCCATGCGCCCGTTAACACCCACACAGCAGTTGGCCGGCCAGTGATTCTTCTTTGTGTTTTCTCCCAGAAAATGAACTTAACACTGAGTGATAAACTGTGATAGATGGTTTCTGAACAAGGGAAGACTCAGCCTTTTTGTTTTCGTTCTCTTTGCTGATTTCTGTCCAAAGAGTGCACAACACTTCTTCCTGTTCTGACTTTCTTTCTCTTTTCGGCCTTGTTAAGAATTAGCATCGTCATCGTTTCCTCTTCTCATGTTTAACCAGTTTACTGTCCTGGTTGAGGCTGCACTTCCTGCGTCTCATATTGCAGTTCACGTTTATTGTAAATACAAGAGAGCAGGAGTCGCCCGTCTCTTGTCGTACTACAGTTGAATTCTCTCACATTTAAAGGCCACCTGACACGTTACTGTCATTTGTACAGACTCCTTTTACAAATCAAGAACCACTTATGTTTCTATAGGCTTACCCATAAAGGCTTTTTAAAACTCAAGCTAATTGTATTTTATTTTGTATTTTCTAACGTGTAAGAAAAAGAATCATTATTTGGAGGTGTGGTCAGAATATGTAATGCATTTAATTGAAACAGAATAAATATTAAACGTGTAGTTTTGCAGTTTGTTTGTTCTTACTGGAAAAGCATGTTACTGTCATACTGCAATACATATAATTATGAAAATACTCAATATTCAAATGTTTAGTAGAGTAAAAGCAGTGGTGGAAAGTAACTTAGAACATTTACTTGTACTGTAGCTAAACACATTTTTGAGGTACTTGTACTATTTCAGTTATATGCTACTTTGTACTTCTACTCCACTACATGTCAAAGGGGAATAATACTTTTCACTATCTAAAACATCTAAAACACAACATTGGCTGATATGATAATATGATACACTGTTATAGATCAAACTACCCAACAGTACATAAAATAACTCAAATGAGCTCCATCATCCAACAACATTAAAATTATTTAGATTTTTTTTTTATCTATGCTGGCTTAAAAGTTAAAATTGAAATGCATTAAAAACAGCAGTGGTGGAAGAAGTAGGCTACTCAGGTCCTTTACTTAAGTAAAAGTATTAATACACAGTCTGAAAATACTCTATTATAAGTAAAAGTCCCGAATTCAAAATGTTACTGCAGTAAAAGTACAGACGTCTTATAAACAAAATGCACTTAAAATATAAAAAGTAAAAGTACTAAGTGTGCAGAATGGCTCCTTTCAAAGTATAGAGATTTTTTATTTTTTATTATTATTTTTTTTAAATATTATTTTATTCAGTTTTTATCCCTAACAAATATGTAAGAGTATTTTAATGTTGTAGTTCGTCAGTGTGGAGCCAATTTGAGACACTTTGTATACGACTGGGTAGATTAGCAGCATAGTAGGCTACTGCATCATATCATATGGGTTTTCTTTACGTAAAAAGTAACTATAAGTGTCAAATAAATGTAGTGGAGTAAAAAGATAAGCAGAAAATGTAAATAGACCTATACTAAGTAAAGTCCAGGTATGTCAAAACTGGGCTATACTTACGCAGTGGTGGAGGAAGTATTCAGATACTTTACTTAAGTAAAAGTACTAATACTTCACTGTAAAAATACTCTGTTACAAGTAAAAGTCCTGCATTGAAAATGGTACTTAAGTAAAAGTATGCAAGTATAATCAGGAAAATGTATTTAAAGTATTAAAAGTAAAAGTACTGAATTAAGAAAAATGTCCCCTGTGTATACTATTACAGGCGATGTGATATCATCAGATTAGTATTACTCATGCATTAATGTAAAAGAAGGATTTTACTGTTTTAGTTGGTTAAGTTGGAGCTCATTTTGAACTATTTTGTATAAAACTGTAACTCATGATTATTATCACGATGGACCGATCGATGGTTTGGTTTGTAAAAATTCTAAAAAATAGTGAGAAATCCCGTCACAATTACCCAGAGTCCAATTTGAAACCTTCACAATGTTTGTTTTGTCCAACAGACAGTACAAAAATCTCAAAATTATTATTATTTTTTAATGTATACATTATTTTTCATCAAATGTTTTTGCATGAATTATTGAAATAGTTGCCAATTATTTTATTTTCTAAGTTCTTCGTATGCACCATCTTAATTTGTAAAGTAACTTGTAACTAAAGATATCAGATAAGTCAAAAGTACAATATTGCTCTCTGAAATGTAGTGGAGTAGACGCATAAAGTAGCATGACAATAAAAGACTCAAGTTAAGTACAAATTTGTACTTAAGTACAGTACTTGGGTAAATGTACTTGGTTACATTCCACCACTGTACTTAAGTCTACAGTATAGGCTACTTGAGTAAATGTACTTAGTTACATTCCAACATTGTACATAAGTCTACAGTATAGGCTACTTGAGTAAATGTACTTAGTATTTATTCTTTGAAACTCTGAATTACACATTTTGAGCTTTATTTTATGAACTTGCTTTATGTAGCTTAGTTTATCTAGGTGTTTATTTATTGAAATAAGACATGTTTACCTTACAGTGTAACTGCGTGTGTCATAACTTGGCGGGCTTTAGGACCCTGCAGCCCGGACCTGCAGCAGCTACATTACAGTGCATTTAAATAGGAAAGTCATTATTATGGCGATGACAGCAACACACCTTTCCACGTCAGGAAGGAGGAAGACACAGCTGTGGTTCATTTGTATCGGCGTGAACTCCGTGTGAGCTGCTGTCCGTCCATGCTCGCGCTGTAAACCTCTCTGCCGGGATATTATTCTGCTGTTTCACGGATCTCAGAGCTGTGGGATGAGTTTTATCACCAACTGGAGACGCAGCTTGAAGAAAAATGACGGCAAAAAGTGAGTAGGAGAAGGGAAAGCTTACGACAATCACTGTAAGTCTTGCTGCCTGTCGGTACTTGTTAGTGCGCCAACATGGAGAATTTAATCACACCTTATAAAATATCATTTGAGATTGGAGAGCACAACATCCTCTTTAGACCACACACTCCTTCCTATATGATGAAGTTTCTCTATAAGTACTGTAGAAAAGTCAGACTCTTACCTCTCTGTAACAGAAGCTGCCACTGCTCACCATTCAGAAAGAAAAAAGTTGGATTTGACAGGAAACTAAAGGAGCCCATCATCTAATAAATCTAATAAAAAGTGAGTCAATCTGGAAAATACTGTAAATTGGCATCATGGTCATGTAACTGCTGTCATTAAGCCTTTGTCAGTCTGCAGCCTGTTAGACAGCATTACATTCATGATGTTGTCAAGCAGGCTCTCACTAGTAGCAGTGTATTCAAATACACATTTGTTGTTTTGTCCCATCTTTGCAGCTGTATTTGTACATGAGTAAATTAAACTAAATAAATAAGTTGGAAAAAAGTTTTGTAATATGTTCTGGAGGGCAGGACACCCACAAGTGGTCACACAATGATTACCTGTGTAGGAAAATAACTCAATTTAGCTACACCAAATCATGTTTTCACTTTTGACTCTCATCTTTTTTTTGTTGTAAAATATAGGTTTTACCTCTCTGGGCGTCTATAGAAATGATTCAGTCTGTAAGATGAAACAAGGCGTCACAAGCTGTAGAAGTTGAAACACTGATCAAACCCGAAACTGTAAGAATTAAAGATTTACATTTCAGAAGCTTCACACTGAATACTCGTCTGTCAGAGGAGACACTACAGGTCAATAGGGTAAAACGTTTAACTAATACATATCAACATGAAACTTCCCCCGTTGATTATTTACAATATGATAATTATTTTTTGTATTACATGTTTCTGAAATGTTATGTTTTAAAGATGCACATTTAGGTGAATTTAGGAGAACTCTACAGACGCAAATAGAGAAAGTGTAGAATAAATAAACACCTAAATGTGTATTTTGAATGTTTTCTTTCCACTATAAGACATGTTATGGAAGCAAAATAGCCCAAAATCTCAAAATTGACCAGTGCATGAAAAAACTGTTTTAGTGCATAGTTTTTTGTGCATAAAAATCATAATAACAACACAAAAAACAGCACAAAATATGAGGAATAAACAGCTTAAATCCATTTAGTCTTGTGTTCCTTGTTGTTGGTGTCTTGTCATTATTAGTAGCTTTGTTGATTACACATAAATGTTTCAGCTTATAAGTACTTTTTTAACTTACATACAGCTTCCGTATAACAATTTGATTTCACAATGTGAACTATCTGTACGAAACTCTTGAGTCCTCCTCAGATCTTCAGATCAGACTTCCAGTATCCGCACGCCTCTCTCACCATCATGACATCTCTTTTTACATTCCCTCTAAATTGACCTTTGACATCTCCACAGGGGCGACGTGCAGGTGCATGACCTCCCTGACGGCCCGGACTCCCCGAGCCGGTACGTTCACATTGTGCACAGTCATTAACAACTTACAGGAAACAATCAGTGTCACAAAGAAAACAACAAACGCTGTACGCTCACTGTGCTAAAAAAAAAACATTTAATAACAGCGTAATGATACATTTGAGTTGTTAGCAGTTGTTAACATGCTGTCATGCTGTTATACACACTTTTAATTATTTTCTCAGGTTGTCAGTCATAAACAGTCCAGAATTGGATCCCGTCATCACAGACTTCAGGTGAGTTTATGAAGGATAAAATAAAAGTATATTCTGGGTTATGCTTTAAAATGTTAGTTGTTTTTTTTAAGTAAATGTTTCGAGTCTTTCTGTGAAACTTGATATGTCTTCGTCAACACTTTTCCAAGAACTATTCCCATATCAGACCGATTTCACAGACATTTTCCCGAAAAACTGTCACGTTAATATCTGCAGAAATGTCAACAAGTCATTTCAAAGAAATAAGTAGCCTGGGAGTGTCCACAAATATCAGTGTCCGTGTTTCTATGGCTCTCACGATCGTGTTCCTTGAACAATAGCTTGCCTTTCAGCAGGTTTTTCATCCCTTGAGATTTCCCTCTTCACTCTAAACAGCTTCGATTTTTGTTCCTCTGTTTCAGGTTACAGCTGCCGGACAACAAAGATGCTCTGCAATCAACGAATCCATCAAATGGGTAAGAGAATTCTGACTGATCAGAAAGCAAAACTTTGGTTTAGATCGCAACAAAAAAAAATGCTCTGACAAACCTGCTGAGGTCCTCCCCATTTGCAAAAAGTCTTCTTTTTTTTGCAATCCTGTGTGACGTTACAGCTGACTGAAAGGACTTCTTGACATATTGGTGACATGTTGAGGTAAAGGCCGTCAGAAGGTCACCGGTGATTTCTCTCTGCTGTTTGACATCAATAATTCAGACAGGGAGAACCTGAGAATCATCTCTCTGTCAAGTTATGACTGGATGAATGTGAATTAATTGCTTATACAATAGTTTGATCCTACATTCTCTGTCAAGGCATGAAAAGGATTTATTGTTAGCCTGAGGGGAAAGGATAGCTGAGTGTTTGGATCTGAGACAGGGAACTAAAGGAAAAGAGCACGGACACAATTCATTCCAAGGCTACGTGTTTGTTTTAAAACGCATAACTTTTGCTACTTTTACGCCTCACGTCCACATTACTCCGGTGTTTCTGAGCCCCTAGTTTCACGTAACCAGACTTATCTCCACAGCGCTGCTGGGGGAAAGTCTGCATTTAATGCGCTTTCACTTCTGGATAATGAAAAAAAAACTCCCAGGCCTGTTTGTATTTCCTTAAACCAATCACAATCGTCCTGACGCTCCGACGGTGCTTCTGCAAAATAGTGTCAGGAGGGAAC
>JAOVVB010127381.1:0-12358 GCA_028570985.1 Heterobranchus longifilis | reverse complement strand
CACACACACACACACACACACACACACACACACACACACACCCCCCCACACACACACACACACACACACACACACACTCACACGCACACACACACACACACACACACACACACTTCAAACCAATCAGTAGTTTGAGCAGCCGCCTGCGCTGCTCCATTAGTGGACTTTGAAATGGAAGTGAACAGATTTGTACCATGAAATATGGCCAGCAAAGGGCAACTACGATAAGACTGTGCTGAATCACAATGAAACTACTCAGTCAAACTCGAGTCTGTCAAAACTTTGCCTGACTTACTCCCATATGTGCTCTGTATCTGCACTAATTTGCTCCTTCCTTCTGTGCATATTTCAATCAGAGACAGAAAAAAAGAGAGAATAATTTAATAGCAGAATCATGAACCAGCTGCAGCAGGGTCGTCAAGCCAGACTGAGGAACTGCTTTACATTAAAGTAATAAATGACATGGCCTGTGGTGATTTGTGTGCACATACAGATGGCTATGTCTTACAATCGTGTATTCATTAGAGGCAGGAGCTGCTCAAAAACACTCATATAACATCATATTTCCTGCACAGTCTGTGTTTGCTGCAGCTCCTCTGGTGTCTTTGACGTGACGCGTGTCACTTCAAACTTCAGAACGGATGCTGTTTCAAGGCAGACAGCTCATCAAGATGAGTGACAGGACGGATGTTAGTTACTGAGGTCACGCATTCAGTGGTTCAAGGCGAAGAGTTGCATAAAGTGGCTTTAATCATAATAATGTACTTTATTCCTCCCTGTGGAGGAGTTCTCTTTACACTCGTCCTCCACCAGGATGTTCAAAGGTCACAGTCAGCAGCAGAGCAGCATCAATGGAGCTCAGTGTCTTACAGACTAAAAGTTCAGTGTCTTACAGCAGAGTGTATGCTTTCCGAAGGGCTCGAGAAAGCCGTGCTCACCAAACCTCCTCTGCTGCCCCGCCTGTCCTCTGCTGCATGGCCTACAGCTGAATCTCTGGACTTTGAGACTTGAATAAATAAAATAATAGTGCATATTGGAGAACTTTCATCAGCCTTTCGATCTGCATTCAAAGCTCTTTCACGTAGATCAAGAGTGCACACGTATAATTAAAGTGACATATTTGTCAAACTTGAACTTGATAGAGATTTCATAGAGAGCCACCATTTAATAAAAGCAGACCTCTTATTCATTCATCACAACTCTGTTTGCCATTTAAGATTTAAGTTTGCACTGTGTGATTATTTAACATTGACTGGCCAGTATATAGCAGAGCGATATTGATTTGACAGCACACTTGATTCATTTTTGCTAGCATCTAATTGGCTGCTCACCATGTAAGTACATTCATCCCTCAGAAATATTGCTTTTTCAGAGATTTGGTTGCTTGTTGGTCCACTTGGGGTAATGACGTTTTAGTGAAAGTTCAATAAAGTTGATCTTTTCCCTCATGTTCTGCCTTTATTAAAGTAATTTCATCCTGTTGTATTTCTATTCATAACTCCTTTCCCACTCTTTGAACAAGCGTGTTATTACGACTCATAGGGCAGCGCACTGTAGTGGTCGCAGTAATCCTGATGGCAGCAAAGGAGGAAGTGATGTAACGTAGTATTAAGATCGAGAAAGTCCGTTCAGGGCGGGACAGAGGAAGGGAGGGGTGGTGGATGCCTCAAACAAACAGTTATTTTAACTTTAGGTAACAAACATCATGTTCTATGTCATGTGTACCCAAATGTACCCAAACCACGACCTTTTCCAAAACATGCCAAGTAGCTTTGGTGCCTAAACAGAACCAAACTGAAACCGTTATGTTAAGGTATGTAAGGTTGCCTCACTGGAGTGCCATAATTATGTATGGCTGTTGTATGGTTATTAATTATTATATTGAATATGAGCTTTAAATCACCTCTTTTAGGGCACCAAATCAAAGTGTGTATGGTCAAAGCCTTGAGCTGTCTTTTTGAGTGTGTGCTATGTTAAAGCTGATTTAAAAAAAAGGATGTTAGTTTGCATGCAAGGCCTTGTGGTTGTGTAAAGCATAAAATAAACATCCCTGTTAATAACCTGACTACCAAGGTTTAAGGTCCAATGAGTTTTATTGTCATTCCGTAACATAGCACATTAGTTTATGAGTTTATTATAAGGATCTCCTAGGCAACCAGCTAGTCTTCCTGGAGTCCAAGATAACATAAACACAAAACACAAGACACAAGAATTTCATTCTCTACAATGTTAGAAAATGGCCAAAAACCCTCAAACAAACTAAGCAGACATACTCCAATATCCCTTGTTTCCTTTTTAAATTTTTTTTTTAACAACCAACTCAAATAAAAATACAGTAATGATAATTGCCTATCAATTCAATTGCCAGCAACCAAACTACATATCATACCCGCTCCATAAGAACCTTTACATTATCATTCATTAATAACACCCACAACAAAGTTAAAGAGCTAATACTGTGATCTTAGTTTCTTTTTAAAACATGCTTTTCCTTTGACAGAACGAATATTATCATGGTACATGAGAGGAACGGAATTAGTTAGTCAGGTCCCAGTTAAAAACAGCAATAATAACAATACAACATACTAAAAGAAAAATATAAACGACAAATATGACTATTCCTCTAGACATATAAATAAAAAAAATAAAAACGTACTCTGTAAGTGCAAATGTAAAGCGATTGCACAGGCCCTCTAGCAGCATAAGAACAGATACGGACAGATAAAAACCAGACAGCAGCATTAAAAACAGGTAGTAAGATCAAGACTGTGCAGCAGCATTCACTTTGGCATAGACGTTCACGAGTCTCACAGCTTCCGGGAAGAAGCTGTTCTTTAACCTGGTGGTTCTGGTCCTGATGCCACTCATTACAGCAGACATTACAACAAGAAAAGCTCTGAATAACACTGAACCAAATCAGTACATGTGCAGAAGTTAAGCAGTCCTTATGGACAATATGTGGGCGTCTGGTTGGGAGGACCTCCGTGATATAGACTCCATCACCTGCTGGCTTTACACCTTCGAGAGTGTCTGTTGCAAACCTCCATAAATGTTGTTATACACTTTCAATGGAGCTATCCTTACTGAAATACAGAACATTTCTTTTATTTATTTCTCCAGTTATTTTTAGAGGTAACAGTCTAAGTCTCACTTCCAGAGTATTGCAAATCTCTAAGGGGGATCTGCTCCAAATGTTTATAATTATACTGTCATCATCTGTTTTTTTCCTCCATTTAACCTTTATTAGTTCACGTTTTATACAGATGCACTGTAGTAGTGTCATTTATAGGGTAGCTCAATATGGCCTCCCAAGCTTATTTGTCTTGTTTTGACATGTTTTCCCCATCTCCATGTTTTTTCACACATTTTGAAACAGTGTTAATGAAAGTTGCTAAAAGCTCTGAAATATGTGGTGTTTTTCCTCCCACACACCTGTTCTCACATGCCGACCTTATCGAAATCGGCTCGCATGTAAACTGTGAACAGTTGATGGTACAGCCTGTATTTAATTTGAAAAAAAAAAATAAAAAAAAATTGCTTTACAAAAAAATTATTATCACGAATATCAGTGTCGGCATTATTATTTTCCTTAGTATGAGCACGTTGCGAGCCGCTGGTTGATTGTGTTTGATGGCTGCTGTCTCGCTCGCTCACGCAGCCCTGCAGATCTGATGCAGTTTAATTAATGGTTTGTCGAGGTGTTAAGAGGAGTGCAGGCATGAAATACGACTATGAGTGGAAGCAGAGCTACGCAGGATTTCTTTCCACCTGGTTCTCCATATGCTCTGTGTTTTGTTCTGTTTTCCCTCTCTGTCCTGCTCTCTCTGTTTTCCATCTGTCTCACTGTTTCACTCAGTGTACCTCCTGCTCCCTCACTTTGTCTCACACACACACACACACACACACACACACGCATGGATCTCGAGCAGTGGGAGGCATGATAATGCGTAGGAAATGTGTTACTGTAAGAGCTTTGCAGACACTTAACCGTAGGAGCTAAAAGGATGTGGGGGGAAGAGTGTGTTATTTTGTCTCATTATGAAGCAGCAGTGGTTCCACTTGTATCAGGACAGTGTCAACAGAGTGTCAGCGATACTATCTGTGAGTCAACTTGGATGAATAAACTGCACTGCTCAGTCAGAGTAACGGATGATTACCAACTGTGGGGCTGAATCTGTTGTATCGGACCTTATCAGCGTGCAGGTGTGGAGTGTTAAAGAGGAGGGATGTGTGGCTCTCACTGTTGGAGGTGATAACAGTGTCTGACTGAGGCCGGAGCATACCAATGTTGTAGGGATATCACACACAGTTCATACAGTTTCAGTTGATCTTCTCACTCTTTAGATTGCAAAATCACTAACGCATACTTAACATGGAAGCCTGCACATATGATTGTAGAGTTGGAGTTAAGATGGGGGATGCCAACATTTGTTGTTTCTCAAATTAACTCAAATGTGCTTTGTGAGAGACGTGCCAAATTGCAGGCTTTGCACAGCAGATGAGCCAGACTGTGATTATGAATAGCGCCATATTTGTGTGTGTTCTTTTTGTTTTGGATTTGGACATCTCTCGCAGTAGTCTCGTGTAGCCAGACCTTCCTCCAGGGCTGCGTCAGCGTTGAGGAAAGGTCTGGATCCAGTGCGTTTTCTTGGATAGGGAAAAAAAACTCTCTGGATTGTTTGCATTTCTTTAAACCAATCACAATGGTCTTGGGCAGTGCTACGTCCTGGATACAGCCACGATGCTTCTGCAAAAAGGCGAGCCATGTAAACATGTTCTTTGTAGATCTTTTTACAGTCATACATCGAAAGAAGAGAGCAGGCCTGCATTACTGCGCAATCCAAATCTTCTTCAAAACTTGCCATTTTCAGCTCGGAGGTTGTTGTTGTTGTTGTTGTTGTTGTTGTTACACTTTCTCATAAACGGGTGGTATAATGAATACGAAAATGTATGCACAGTTTGTAGATATCATGCAGTATGTGTTAACACATGTTCCGTTTTAAATACATGTGCTGGTTGCGTGATGCACACGTCATCAACAATGTGATTAACATTGTGAAACAATGCACACACACATTCTGTGTGCTTGAATTGTCCAGGTCCTGAGGGTGGATAAGGGAAGAGGGTAATGATAAAAAAATATCTGATATCTGACTGACGATGTATGCTATTATTAATTGTTTCTGCTATATACGAAAAAATAAAAAAAACATTTGATCACAAAAAAAAAAATTGTTTTTTAAGGTTTTTCAAAAAAATGTGAATCACCACAACCACGAGGTCCCTGAGCATGCAGTTATAAATGTGCACAAGAAGTATTAGGCTGATGGGTCAGTAGTATGAGAGTAAGATGCAGACAGACACACACACAGACACACATGTGCTGACTAGAATTAAATCGACACTTCCCTGGCATAGTTAGTTTTCTGTAGGAAGAAAGGAGGCAGACGGTGACGTGTCAGTCTTTATAATGACTGGATGAACAAAACGATGGAAGAATTAGACAGCTGTATGTGGTTTGTTTGGATTTCAAGGACTTTTTAATACTTTGCTAAAAAAAGGGTCTATTTTCAAAGTATTCCAGTACTGGATTTCCCCCTCAAAATTCATGCACCTTGTATGAACCCTGTAAAATGCGTAAGTTATGATTTTGTTGAGTAACCTTGATAAAACATGATAAAACATTACAACATGCCACTGGAAAAAATACTTTAGTGTCATATTTAGTTGACTGTTTACACCCACTTAAAGTGAGACATATGAGCCTCTGTTTAGATAGAAAACAAACCATATCATACCGTGTGCAGATGAATAAACATTACTAATCCCATCTGTAATGTGGGCAAACAAGTCAAGCAGGAAATGATTATTAAATTTGTTTTCATGGAAATACACGATAATGATTCATTGTATTTTCTTGCTTTTGCATCAGCACTGAAGCCCAAATTCGCAGAGTCCAAGGAAATCTCTGAACTTGCACACAACTTTGTTATGATCAACCTGGAGGTAAGGAGTGCCGAGTCCTCACATATATACTCTATATATACTGTACATATACTGTACATGTGTGGTTGTAACTGACGACTTATCTCTTGTTTGGACAGGATGAGGAGGAGCCAAAGGATGAAGCCTTCACCCCTGATGGTGGATACATTCCTCGGATTCTTTTCCTCGGTACGGAGCGGGGGGGTCGGGTCACAAAGTCTAAACACTCTGTGGGAATCCGATGGAGAGACTGATGGCACGGTTTATCTTCCTGAATAACACACCGTGCCTGATACAGTTTCAGTAGCATGTTTGTGTACTGAAAAGATGGTGCACTTTTTCTACTAGTCAAGAATTGGTAAATTAACTGCAGTGCATACTGGACAATACAAAGAATTATAATGAAACGGGCACATCCCAAATGTTTACAGGTGTTTGCCAGAACAATAAATAGCAGGTATAAATAGTCGACCTTTGATTGGACAGAGGAAAAATAAAATATCACCTGTATGTGGTGATAAATACAAAGATTAAAGGAACCAATCACAGGAATTAGGGCTGGGCAATATGACGATATATATCATCAAAACTATATAAAAATGTCTATCGCATATATTTTTCTATATCTTTCTATTGCAGTCTCAAAAAAACAGCGGCCAAAATGCAGTACTGCAATATTTACGACGACACTTTACGTTGCACTAAAGTTCTATTCTATTTAGGAAAATACTCATTTGTCAAGTATTTAATTCACACAGGAGTATACATAAATAGTTATTTCATGTAGACTATTTATTTATTTATTTATGGAATTACCAGAAAACATGCTATATCGTGATATATATCGTTATGACCTACAGTATATCGGGATAGAAGATTTTGTCCACATCGCCCAGCACTAACAGTTATTAATGTTAAAATAAACAGTGCAGGTACAACTAATACATTGTTTTAAAGCTGAAAAGATTAGTCGATTAATCAGTATTAGACAGAAAATTAATCTGCAACAATCATATAATTAATGTAAAAAGTGTCCAAAATGTACTGGCTCCAGATTCTAATATTTGCTGCTTTTCTAAGTCTTCTATAATAATAAATTAATTTCCTTTAATTACCTACCCATTTTTAACTGCTGTTTGGACAAAACAATTTGAAAAACAGATTGGGATTTGGGGAGCATTTTATTGAGCAAATAATTAATCAATCAAGAAAATAACTGACAGATGAATTCATAAAGAAAACAATGTTTAGTTGCAGCCTTATATTGTTTAGATTTTAACTTTTTAAATTTGAACTGAGACTTTATTTGTCTCCTCACAGATCCCAGCGGCAAAGTTCATCCTGAAATCACCAACAGGAATGGAAATCCAAACTACAAGTACTTCTACAGCAGCGCAGAACAAGGTAACACTCCAGATTATCATTTACCACCGGGAAATATTCTCAGGGTTCCTACGCACTGTGGAAAATATGGAAATTAATTTTAGTAGTTTAGTAGGTGTGGATAAGTATGGAAAAAAAGAAAAGAGTATTGAAAAACATTTGTGTTTCCAGACTATTGCACCTATTGTTTTCTAAAAGATAAAATTCATAATTTCTAAAAATACAGTAAATACAAGCAGAGTGTTTTTCAAGGCGTTTGGAGTCTAAATGTTTCCCGCTGTGTGACGGTACGTGTCCACAGGACCATCATTTCCACACTTCCCATTCAGTGTCTGTAAGCAGCCGTGCAATGCATTCTGGGAGCGCCGCAGAGCATTTCGAGAGACGGGGCGTTGCGTTGGCTGCTCCTCATTTGCATAAAGTTGAGGTTACGTTATAGTCTAGGCTACGTTATGTAAATCAGGGGCATCCGGTGCGACTCGCCGCCTCTCGAAAAATCATGAAAATGTTTTTAAACTAACCGTTGTCGATCTAAAACGAAGACAGATTCAGAAACTGCACGGCTTATTTGTCACCTCAAATGTTTTCAGAAACTATTTTTGTAATATAACAGAAAGTTTCCAAGCAAGTCGACATGTTGGTCCGGTTTTAAATCCGGGAGCAGACAGACCCCGAGTGAAAGTGTTCCTCCAATCAGGTGCTTCCAGCCTGGATGTTTCCTGTGTTGGTCGTTAGTCATGGAAGATAAATTGACATCTGCCGTGTCAGGACACACGCCCATTCAAGCGTCCAGTGCTGGGAAGCGCTGCGACTAAAAACGCCGCTGCTGACACGTACCATGAGAGAGGTATATATATATAATAGATAATAAACAGCTATTTGTACTCAAATGTCAAATATGCTCTGAAAAATCGACAGAGAAGTCAGGAAATGTGAGTCTGTGTATGAACCCTGTATTCTGTTAGTGTAGCTGCTGTGTTTTCAGAAATGACAGCTGGGATGAAAGGACATGAGGTCCGTCAGGAGGTTGATGATCACGTGTGTGTTCCCCTCAGTTGTGTCCGGTATGAAGGAGGCGCAGGAGAAGCTGACGGGCGACAGCTTCAAGCAGGGTCACACCGGAGACGAGCTGTGAGGAGGCGGAGACGGGCGCCAGGCTGTAAGGGCTACACTTCCTCTACCTGAGCCTGGGCTCCGCAGCCCTGCAGCACTCCCAAACTTTCACTGATTACTCACGGAAACCAAACCAAGCCAACAATTTAAAACCGGTGCTGGAGTATTTCTTTCTGTCCTGTACGGTTTTTCCAACACTGCTATTTGTTTTCCTGTCATCGTCTTTGTTTTAAAGGGATAGGTCGGGTTTTTTTTTTGTAAGTGGGGTTGTATGAGGTACTTATCCATAAATAATCTACGTGTGGTGAAATATTGATGGATCAGAACTCCATTCAGAAAACAAGCATTTAAAAAGTTGTTTACTTGTTGTTTTGCGCAGAGATGTGACAAAGCATGAATTCACACTTTTTACAAATCTGCATCACGCTGTAGTCATTTCGGCGTACTTTTGAGCCATTTATTGTAATTAAAAATCTGAATCTGTACCTCAAGTAGCGCTGGAACCAGAGCAGTCATCCTAATGTAATTTTCCTGAATAAAATTCACCGAGCTGTATGTTCCTCCAGATGTTATGAATCTATGCTGCAGACGGCGTTTAGGTTTCAGACGTATCTGGGACTTCCACAACAGCTACAAAGCAGCACTTGTTATTATTTCCACCATGGTGAAAGAAACGCAAATAAACACAAATGATAGCATCTCTGTAGAAGTTTAATAGAAAGAGAAGCATCTGTATTTCTGACCGTCGGGATTTCTAAACACCCTGGTATACCATGATACCGCCCAAACCCACCTCATAAAACCCCACATCAAAACATCTGAACTATCCCTTTAAAATGTATATTTGTAATCTACTGTTAATTAAATGCCATGTACTGTACTTACTGTCTGTAGAGGATATAACCAACTCAAGCTAGCCAAGTTATTAACTCTGATTTACATACACTGTTGTTGGATGGAAACTCACATCTGGAAAATGCCACGTTTTAAGTAAATCGCTTTGTTTGTCACCAGACAACCATGAAATGAGTCTTTTTTTTTTTAGTTTTGAGAAGGTTCACAAAGTAGACAGCTGTGTAATTAATTTTAGCCAGTAGAGTTTTCAGCCAACAGCGATGATACAGTACTTAGTCGAGATAGTCTAACACCTACTGTGATGTGCTTCCAAAGATCCTCTACAGTACGTTCATTATATCTGTGACAATATTTACCATGCACTGTACCTCTGATTTCTATTATAC
Source organism: Heterobranchus longifilis (assembly GCA_028570985.1). NCBI lineage: Eukaryota > Metazoa > Chordata > Actinopteri > Siluriformes > Clariidae > Heterobranchus > Heterobranchus longifilis. Next base: position 2,636 of record JAOVVB010127381.1, on the reverse strand, counting down.
ACTCTTTAATTATTCATTCAAACCTGCCAATTTCTGTATACTTCTTTACCTATATGTACGTGTTTTGGGTTTGTTTTGCTGCTCGTGACCACTCGGTAGTTTTTTTTTTTTTTTTAAATCAGCCTTGTTAAACTCTTTGAATGAGGGATGAAAACATTGGTTATGTGTCTTGATGTATTTTATACATGTACACAGCCAAGTGTGCAAATAAAAATTTGTTGTACAGAGTTGTTTGTGAGCCATTCATGACACCGCTGTAATAACAGTATAATTTTATTGTCTATCCAACAATAGTGATCCCTTATGGTTTGTCAAACATTATGCAACTGCTGCAAACAGTTAACATCAGTAGATGACACTAATCAAGTCACTATTTAAATTCAGTTTGACAGTGATTTAAATAGTGCAGGTACATTAATGTGAGTGCATTTATTTAAGACATCGGATTGCAATTGATCCCATTCCAGACACAGCGTTGAAAATGGCTTATTTAGGAAAGAACTTTCTTTCGTACGGATGCCATGTCTCGGTGTAAAAATGTCTTGCAGCATATGATTTTTCACGATAAAATAAATTACAGCGTGAATCTCTAACTAAGCCTCATTTCATGACATGTTTACAGGCTAAAACAACGTGAGAAACAGAAGGAATGTTGGTGGAAAGTGTCGTCAAACTTGGCTCAGGGCTTTTAAAGATAAAACCCAGCTCTTCTCTGTATTGCTCAGTCTCTGGACAGATGGTCGAAGGGCACGGAGAAAATTAAACGAACATCAGCAAAGTGGCCGAAGCTCCGACATTTCTGAGGTCATTTAAAAGATTTTAAAAGATGGGAGGGAAAGAAAAAAAAGGTTGAGAGAGAGAGAGAGAGAGAGAGAGAGATATTGCTACAATCACTATAATTACACTAATTACACAATGCTGCCGCTATAAAATCAGCAGCATTTTCACATATAAAAAAAAAAGTCTATAAAAAGCTGTGTGATACATCTGTATATTCAAAATAACACAGCTATAAAGTGTGATTAAAACGGAGTGATTCTGTTAAAATTTCAGGTGTGCACATACCATGTTATAACCAGTGTAATAGACCACTGTGGAATATGTTTACTGTTCTGACTCGAAGAGCAGCATCTTTAAGATGCAGCTGCAGCGATCACGTCTCTCAGGAGGGCGATTACAAAAGGTTTATACAACATCTGGAATTAATCACACGCTCTTCAGCGCGCAGGACGCAGGTCTGAAACTGCATTTCATGGATATCTTTAAGAGATGCTAAATTCCTTACGTAAACCGACTTGACGGAAGTCGACGCTTTAAGACGCTCCATCCAAGTGCAAAGCTACGCCAAAGAGCAAAGTGATGGTAAGAACACTTCCTCCACCCCCCGTTTGTGCTGGTTGAAGTTTGTCCAATTTGCTTCTGAGGATATTAAGAGGTGGGGAAGGAGTGTGTGTGTGTGTGTGTGTGTGTTTGGGTGGGGCTGGCAGGAGCAAAACTTAAAATCTTCCCTGCTTGGCGTCTCCGATGGCGCCCCAGACGTCGAAGACAAACTCGTCGGGAAAGGCGAAGTCTCCGAGGGTCTCGTCTAACGCCATGGCGAATTCGTCCGGGTTCTTCTTGTCGCGGCCGACCTCGACCATCGTAGCAGCTGGAGGGGGAAGAGCAGAACACTTTGCTGAATGACTCGAGCTTTTCAGGTTTCAGCTTTTCAGCAGCCTGCTACTGTACAAAGCATAAACAAGCACATAAACTTCCCTGATCTCAGTGCTACAATAAAGGCAAACACCTGATATTAATAAGTATGCAGGTTTACTGGTCTTGTAGAAAGAATGAAAACGAATGAATGTCTGTTTATACAGTCTATGAATGCTCATGTACTGGAGCTTGTGCCATAAAGTGAGTAGGGCTGTCCTCGACTGAAGAAATTCTTAGTCGACTAACACTCATACGATTTTGTTGACTAATCGATTCGTTAATCGACAGATCTGTAAAACTGAGTTTCTCCACAAAGAATCATGCAAAAGCGCCATTTTAAATCTTGTGTTTAGCAGAGATGTGCTTATACGTTTCTTGGAAAGAAGTCATTCGGTATGAAAAAAGCATAAAAAACGACTAATCGACTAAAGAAATCGTAGTCGATTCAGACCAAAACAGTCAATTAGTCAACTAACCGACTAAGAGAGGGCAGCCCTGAAAGTGAGACTTCATTTTCCCGGGAGATCGTACCTGGTGGCAGGCAGTGAAAGCGAGGGCTTACATGGAACCAATCTAAACGCTGATGGTGTCAATAGTCTATAGCCATTATATTGTGAAATCAACATTTACTTCATAACGATAATTTAAAGCAGTAAAGTGATCTGTAGCCATTTTAAACTTATACTGAGCCTCATCTATGACTCTGCATGTTACTCTGTCTGTGCGTTCTAATACCCATACTACAGTACTATTTAGTATGCCAGAAAAATATGTAGTATGTCCCAATACATAATATGTCAAATGCAGTATGCAAAAAATCCCAGGATGTCCTACTGCATCCGGTCACATTTTGCAGTATGCAAATCAGCATGCTTTTATGGCTGTTCCGACCCACAATCCTCTGCACAGCGGAGGATACGTCGCATCGACTGAGCCACCGA
>JAOVVB010127362.1:0-12359 GCA_028570985.1 Heterobranchus longifilis | reverse complement strand
TCAAGGCTTCCTTCATCACGTCCAATATTTATCCGAGACAAGAACATGGCTGTAATACCATTGGGCTGTGATAACAAAATGGACCATCTAATAGCGTCATTGGCTGGGAGAGAGCGAGCCTGGGGGCCCGGCTCACCACTGCTTAGGGGAGTTGATATATGAGAGGATGAGAGGAGAGCAGGAGGGAGGAGAGGAGCTTAGGGGCAGCAGCAGTTTCCCATAATAGTAACACTGCAATACCTGCAATACCCATGATCACTGTGTTGTGTGTACAGCGCAGGGGCACGGGCATAGCAGAGTTTTACATAAATGAGGTGAGTGCAGCATGTGTGTAGCTGCGAGTGTGTGCGTGCGTGCGTGCGTGTGTGTGCGTTTCCCTGGGTCAGGCGCTTCATAATCCAGAGATTTTCCACTCTGCTGCCTCCATTGTGAGGAGGAGAGAACACAGGAACTCTTGGTGCACTCTGCTCCACTTCCAAACACAAGCTCCATGTAACAAAGGCTAATACTACACTTCAGCATCATCAAGTATATGTGTCCTCTTCAGCACTAATCACTGTCACCCACTCATCGAGGGCTTGCTTAATGAGGAACATTCTCACCACCGACTGTCTGCTGCCATGAAAGTGCGACACTCTTCTCTGTGAGGCAGCAATAATAGATAACCCGTATCGCGCTTCAATAATTGATAGCCTATATCTCGCCGCGGTTCAAGGTCTGCTCAGCTGGACATTAGAGCTCAGGGCCCTTTCACATAAATCCTCCAAGGATAAGGGTTAGTGCAAAGCTGTAGCAGGATCGCAAGTCAGGTCAGGCGACCATATTCATTTCAGAATTAGCAGCATTATTCTGTTTTTCTATTGTTGTTAACAAATCCAGTGAAAAGACCAAAACCCAACAATGCATTAGTTCATCTCTGTGTTTTCTGGCTCCCTGTGTCTGTGGCTCTCAGCCCCGAGCCCATTCATCTCTATTGAAGATATAAATCTTTAAATATGGGTCTGAATAGATACTTTCATTTTTAAGAAAGGCATTGTAGTTTTGTAGTCAAACAGGAGTAAATAGTGTATTTGTTGGGGACTATTTTCAGCTGCGTAAAAGAGAATTCACTATAGGGCTGCCCCCTCTTAGTCGATTAGTCGACTAATCGGTCGTTTAGTCGTTTAGTTTGGACGTTTTTCATGCATTTTTAATTCTGAATAACTTATTTCCAAGAAACTCAGCACATCTCTGGTAAACACAAGATTCAAAGTTGTGCTTTTGCATGATTCTTTGTGTAGACACTCAGTTTTACAGATCTGTTGATTAAATCAACAAATTCATTAGTCGACAAAATCACGTGTTAGTCGAAGAGTTTCTTTAATCGAGGACCGCCTTAGACTTTACAGCAGCAGGACAATGTACATACAGTATGTAGACTCGACCTAACATATATGTTCTTGGCAATGAAGGAAGATGTCACCCACCCAGTGCAACAGTGTGGCTCATTTATGTGCTTTAAATAGTTTTTGAACAATAATCGAGGTCTATGGCAAAGAGGAATAAACTATACCACACTTTGGCTGCAGGAAATAAATGTCAGGAGCAAACTTACTGAAGACCAGCTGATGAATATCAGCTCCAACAAAAACTTCCTGCGAGTTTCATTCATTACAAACACAACAAGACACAAATATCTCATATTTTGGCTAAAGTTTCAGCAAAGTTACTGTAAGTAATAAACGTAAACTTAAACTGTGACGTCACTGCGTTAACACAGCAGGAAGTACGTAAACTGAAACGAGTAACATTTGTACTTAGAATTTACCACTTACAACATGTGCCTTCCTTCTTTTCTTCCATGCTCACAATTTTGATGTTAACACCTGTCGGTGGGTCAATCACTTAATTAAAAACTTTATTTTAAACTCAAGTCAAGACCCAAAGTTCGTAAAGAAACAAAACATCAAAAAATGTGCATAAAATGATTCCAAAGACAATAAAAATTCCCAAATCCATGTTAGAATCGTATTTGTGTATGTGACACTATGATCTAGTCTAGTCCATATTTTTGCAATTAATAAATGTGGCCTTTAAGAAATAACTGCTCAGTTATTCTTGGCTGTAATGGTTTGCTTAGTTATTAAGACCTCTAATGTTCCCTGTATAGTAATTCAGTACAGAGTTTAGCCATAATGTGTGCTGTACCTATGGGGCCATGATCATTAACTGTACTGTTCCAAATAATCCCAGTGAGATGAACCATCTGTTGGTGATAGACTGTACATTTGGCATCTAACCAATTATAAATCTCTCTTATCCCAGCGATATCCCACTGTTGCACTCACCCACGTTTGTGTTTTTTTTTTTTTTCTTTTCTGACCTTGACTATAATTACTCTGCCCTCTTTTCCCAATTTCAGTTCAATTTTTCTCACAATTTGCCACCTCTGTAATGTTTTTGGTCATTTGCTGCCTCTAATTTGCTACTCTGTACAATCCCACAAATAAAGGGGGGCATACGTATGATATATCTGTGCGGCAGAGTAGTATCTGCGTATGGAGACACAGCTTGCTGAGCCATGACAATGTGTTTTATGAAAAAGAAAATGTGGAGCATATTTCTGCAGAGTCACAATGAGTCTATCCTATTCCTTTATGTAAATGTAAATGAGTCTGTAAGAGTTACTCCTGGGAATTTATGAAAGCGGGGCAGACTTTTCTAAAGAGCGTACGTATGCTGTGTCCTCCACTGGACTGGCTCCAGAGGCTGGACTTGTAGCTGACAGTTACCTTGACATTATGAATGAACAGTAATCAACAGCTTTTAGAAATTTAACAAAGCTGCACTTGCTGTTGTTGGCACAACAGGTCTCCAGGTCATTCTGTTGCAGCTGCAATGATCTCACCAGGTCTAGCCACTGGAGATCTTTACTGGCAACAACCAATCATGGGTAATGTACTCAGGGCCTCTAAACATCCCTGTATACACGCATACATAGCCCACTTTCCTCTCTTCTAGGAGCTCACATTCCCAACATTTGCATTTAAATTGAAAACACAGTAAGTAAGTCTTTTAATTCCCTGAGAATTCACGGTCCCAGATGACCCCACTCCAGTGTCCTCCCACACACATCTACAAGAACAGAACAATCTTTTCCTGGATACCACTGTGTGCTTGACACCTCCTCTTCCTCCCCCACATACTATGCAGAAAAGGGTGTACTGTACATACACATGCGCACATGCACATACGTGATTAAACCGACCGAACACACACCAAGCCGTGTCAGCGTCAGAAGAGGATGTGTGAGGATTTGTGTCGTCAGAAGGGGGAGCACACACAATGACTCCTGCACTGCTGTGAGCTCTTTGCTTTCTTAGTGATGAGTCTGTTATGTGGGCAGCGGCTGAGGACACCCTTTGTCTGCTGCGTTCCATCAACCAGAGAAGAGACAATTCACTCATACAAAATGTAGGGAGTCCCTTTCTACCATACTGACAGAATTTTGAATGGATTTAATCACAGACTTGACATTGCCAGGGTACTACTTTTAACAATCTGCTGAAACACGTATATCATTATCACCCATACTCGTCTGAGTCGTACTTTTGCATCATACATGTTTACAGATTGTAAAACTCTCTAAAGGGTAAATTTAAAAAACTGGATCCAAAGGGCCACTGGAAGTAATACTTTTTTTGAATGTGTCCTTTTGAATATGGTGCTCTGCAGAGGGGAGATTTGAAGCATCAGCAGTGGTATGCAGAAATGAAATAAAGTTCAACGGTCTGCTCTGTAACCTTTTTCTCGTATCTGGCGGGCCCAGCGCCATGAGGGATCTTAAGGGTGCTTAGCCGCCTCAGTTGTATTGGTTGCCCCTTCTGTTGAAGCTTTATGTATCTATAGAAAAATAGCAAAACAAACAAATTATTAGCCGAGATACACGTGAGTGATTGTTTAGCTGTTGTTTAGGAACCGTGGACGGCGCTGCTGTCCGGAAAAGGAGTGAAGGAGATCAGTCCGGTTTCTGCACCTGCTTGCTTTTCAGAGTGAGAGAGAGAGTTGGGCTGCCATATTTGCAGGCTTTGCAACATTTTAGAGCTGTCCCCTGAAAGTCGAAGATTCGAATCATCAGTCAGAGACCCATCAGTCGACTGAGATTCCTCATGTCGAACAGTGGTTTTTGTTTGTTTTTTGTCAGATAGATTGAGCGCTCTTTGCTTTCACGCTACTCTCTGAGGTAAAATCGTTCCACTACATCGTCCACTCGGTGAAGATGTCTGGGACGGAGGCTTTTGGCTTTGGCTGGGCTTTTGTTTTATATCTAGTGTCTGCAAAACAGTGTTGTTGCATATTTCCAATCTGTCGTTAGTGTAGTTAGGACGCATTAGCTCGGAAGGCTAACTTGGCTTGTTTACTATATTACGTGAACTTCGCTGTTACCTTGAACGCTCACTGCAGAACCCTGCTTAAAAATCTAGCAGTTCAATAAAACATTGCTCTGTTAAAAAAAAGAATATTTGTATTGAACAGCCAAATCTGATACGACTTACACAATTCAGGTACAGTCGCATACAGCACTACTACATTTTTTACATAATATTGTATTTCAAGAGTTGCATAATACCTACTAAATTACTGGTCACACCCAATTGTAATGCTCTCGTCGGTTGGATCTGTGAAATGATCCATGCGAGATCCGGGGGACGATCATGCAGGACTGTGTGACATCTAGCCTAGTATATGGTGCTGAATCAGGCTAAGAGCATCCATGCTATGCTTTCATATGATACATGGCATGATACTTTCACATTGGGCCACCAAAAACATTTAGGGTGTTTGAAAACATGTGCATCTGCTGCCTCAGGTGCTCCGTGGCCTGAAATGTTCCAGTGTACAAGCAGTTACATAACACAGAAATGCCCGGATGTGTGTCGCCTGCCTCCCCGCTTTGCCAGTGCCAGCTTTGTGGCATCACAGCGGATTGTGTCATGTGTACGTGACTGGCCCCCCACCACCGCTGCTGTCAGCTCTCACCTGCATGCCTGCTGAGCAGCATGCTGGAGTATAAACACCAGCAGGCTTCACTTCTCCTCAAATATAACTCCACAGTCTTCTCCTCTGGATCACTGTCATTTTCACCATGGCTAAAAATATACAAGTAACTTAAGTGCTCCTCCTCCATGTTTTAAAGTATGGAAAAATACTGTTATATGATTCATATTTGGTTTAACATGGTTTTCCCACAAAGAAGTAAAAAAAAAAAAAGAAAAAACTCTGAAAAGGGGCAGGAAGCACAACTACTCTTCTCCCTCATTAAGAAATTCTGGATCTGGCCTCAAGCCCCGCCCACCACCATTGCCATAGTTACACTAGTCACTTGTGGCTGGGGCATTTCACAGAATCCCCTAGAATGCCCCAACCACAAGTGATTTGATTGGTCCCTATGATGTCATAAAACCTGTCTGTCTGAATCCAGATTTTTGAGACTGTTGTTGGTACGCTGCAGTTTTAATTCCCAGCCATGGTGTTGACTGCTCATTTCACTCAGGATATGTCTTGTAGCAACTACAAAAAAAACCTCATACAGACATGTTAACACGTTGATAACATGTTCACGAGCGTGGCTAACAACTTATATCAAGACAGAAACAACTCTTTCAATCTTTGTTCAGCTTTACCTGTGTGACAGAACAACACAGAGGAGTCCATTTTTCAGTAACAAGCAGGGTGTGAAAGCCCTCTATATCAACTTCCAAATATAATACACAGCAGGCACTGGTGTGGAGTTATTTTCCTCTTCACTGGAGCTTATTCCTGGGACTTCCTCTGTAAAAGATGCAGCGATGACAAATGTGTATGATAATAGAGCAAACAAGCATGTCTCTTGGGGATTCACTCTACTTATCCACATTATTATGACTTTGGTCTGCCAGCTTACAGCCTTGTCTTAATGTCTCCATCATCTAAATAAGGTCCCCTGACTCCCCGCTCAGCTAAATGTCATCAGCATGCGAATGCTGTAGCCACAAACCTCCCATAAGTGGCTTCTGCCTCTAAGCCTTGAAGGAAAAGGTTCCTGCCTTAATATGCTAAGTAAAGATGAGCGGCCCAGTGCTCTCCTGGCCTGTATCAATTATTAATAAAAGAGCTAAGAGGTCCACTCTCTGGGGTTCTGATCAATGCTGAATCGCTTAATGTAGTTGTGTGGGTGTGTGTGTGTGTGTGTGTGTATGCGTGTGTGTGGGGGGGTGTGTGTGTGTGTAATTTTGTTTACTTGATAGATGAGGGCTCGACCTCTGATTGATAATCATCATGATGAAGATGATCATAATGAAGAAGGTGAGATGCCAAATGAGATGACGCATAAATATTTACACACTGTAGAATGCCGTTACTCTATATACAATGCAAATAATATGCATCTTCATTAATAGTCATAAATAATCTAAAAATAAAGTCGGATGTGTCCAGGGCATGTATGTACTGGGGTTTTCCCATTGGCACTTTTGGCCGCGCCGAGCCAAACCACGCTGCGCTGCTTTGCTTTTCCATTACCAGTTTTAGTCTCTCCGGCCACAGCTCACCCATGACAACCCCCCCTCTGTCCTCAATTCATGTGAGCAGAGAAGCACTTTCAGATTATCTGCTCTTTTTACTGTTTCATGTTCGATTTCCGCTGTAGAAGTTGTGTTAAGTTTGCTTAGTAAGAGCCAACATTTCCTGATTTTGCTGCTTCACAATAAACACTTTTAAATAACAAAATAACTGGGGACTTTTACTGTGAAGAATTTATAGGAAATGAAATGTGTTTTCTAACGTTCCTGTGGCGGCTGCTAAATAACAACAACAGACGGCGGGTGTTTTCTGCACAGAGCACCGACACATCATGAAGAACACGTTTTAAAATAGGATACTAATGTTTAATAATACAAAAACTGCAAAAATACTCTACACAGAGCTAGTCGTAGCCCCAAAAAGCCACACCACTGAAGACACACCTTCAAACAGGTAGCCCTGTTGTTGTGGAAATTAAATCATCATTGTGTCTTTTAAACCTGAGCCTCGTCTCACAATTAGTGAGTGCATTACTTTTCATAATCATAGCAACCACCTTTTGAAAGACACGTAAAAGCTTAAAAAAATTCACATTAAAAAACCCCAATGACTTCCAGGGGAGGGAACCGGAAGTACTAAAATGCTAATTAATTTTCCGGGATTCAGAACTACATATACCCTATTATCACTTTAGTATTATAGTTGTAATACACAGTACCAGGCAAACAAGTATGGAGCAAGTAAGTAGGGGTGAGGTGAGACTACATGTCTCCTCAACAATAGCTCCCAACTTTTGACTGTTGAGAGGTGAGATGTGGATTTGAAGAAGATAATGATGCAGCATGGTAAAAATAAAAAATAAACCCATGGGTGCGTCAAACACATCTCTTCGCCAAACACAGGTGAAATCTGCCCATTCATTTCCTCAGTACGAGTCGCTGCTGGAGTTGTTTAGAAATGTTAGCTACAGTAGCAGGTTATCACTCCCTTGGCACACATAAACAAACCAACATCACAGGCCAGCGTGATGCGAGTAAGCTACATTGCTTCCAGCTGCTGAAGGTGTGCAAATGTGTGTGTTTGTGTGCGTAAACTAGGTCTGTTTATATGATAAAGTGTGTGTAATGCTTATGAGTCCTACTTTCTATTTCAGTCCTTTCCAATTCATATTTCCATTTTTATTATTTATTTATATATTTTTTTTCTCTTTATTAACCCTTTATTCCACATATTATGTCCTGGGGACAAAATACATTATTAAGGAAGTGTTTTTAAATTATTATTCCCTGTGTTGTAAGAGGAATATATTTGAATGTTTCCATGTGTGTGTTCCCTCACAGCACCTGTAGCACCGAGATAAACAATCAGCAGCTGAGTCACAACTGCAAACACACAGATATCATAGATCCTGGACCATTATTTAATCAAGTGTGTTTGTCTGTTGTTTTTGTGTCTTGGTCTGTCCCAGTGCCCTCGTGTCATTGCTACAAAAAGACATATGACTGCAGCATCACTGTGAACTGACCTTGGTTGGTGAAGCATCTGTTTACTAAACCATCACATGAGGTGTGAGGTCCTGAGATCTAAATTAAATCCTTGTTTTTCTTGATGATGGCAACGCCTTTGGTGATAAGGGCTCGTTGCTTTAATATATTGCATAGCACTTCCAAGTGATGACTTTTATATAGTTTCTATACAGTACATTAACTGGGGTAACAGCAGCTGCCCATTCTCAGCCAAACAACCACAAGTTGTGCGAGTAAAATTACTACAAATGACGTAATTATAGCCTGTATACAAATAATGCAAAATATGTTATTCACTTGCCAAACGAGACTTTCCTCCCAAGAAGAACATCTGATCAGAAAACCCATTAAATACCCCAAAAAACCAAGGCTAGAAAAGATGATGATGTTAGAAGTCATGGATCAACTATGACCATGTTTCACTGCTTGGGTATGAAAAGGTAAAACAGGGTTACTGTGGTAACTACATCATATACAGCAGAGTACACAGGATATACTATAGTAATCTTACATGTGTTGGTTGCAAAAACAAAACAACAAAAATGCTTCAGCTCGATTGCAGAAGGCCACCTGTTCCATTAATTTTCCATAAGGTGACGAAATACAGAAACAAAATCATGTAAAGCTACAACAGATTGTACCCACCATACACACGGCTGAATCTCCAGTGTAAAAACAACCAGCACCGTATGTTGCGAGCGTAAGGAAAGTGTAATCCAAACCTCTCAACAGCATCCTTGTTTAATGACACTCATGCAAGAGCTTTGCCTGCTACTAATCTACTGGAAGAATATTTCCAAACATTTACTATAAACTTTAAAAGCACTTGACATTTTTAAACAAGCTAGCGGCATGGGTCTAGGAATGGTAATGTTGGTTGGTCCACCACTTTGGTTGACTGAAATATCTCAACAACTGTTTTATGCAATTACCATGAAATCCGCCACGTTATTTACGTAATTCGTGCATCTAATTGCGCATCTTTATATTGACTTTATATGTAAGCAATATGTGCAAATTAATTTATTCACACCTGGTGTGAACACGACATAATACAACATCAGCGTTAGTGTCAGTTAGTGTTGTCATTGTGAGCATGTTAGCATGCTGACATTAGCATATAGCTAAAAAAAAAACAGCCGTCACAGTGCTGCTGGAATGGCTGTAGACTCAAAGTCTTCAATATTAAGTCATTACACAAAAGTACTGACACTAAGCCCTGCCTTCTGCTTTATTGAAGGACAGACATCGTGATTAACTGACATATGGACGGATCAGTAAACGGGTTACATTAATAGGGTCATTCAATATATCTTTCAAATGTTGTACAGTAATTAGTAAGTGTGTTTGTGTCTGTTTTGATGTATGCATTGTCTTGCTGTTCTCCAAAGCTGAGTGTGAGTGAGGATAATACGTCTGATGCACTGTAGAGTGGGAGGGAGGGAGGGAGGGAGAGAGAGAGAGGGAGAGAGAGAGAGGGAGAGAGAGAGAGAGAGAGAGAGAGAGAGAGAGAGAGAGGCTGAGAGGCTCTCAGAATGCACAATGGCACAAGTGATGAGACAGGAATGTCAATATACCCTATGAGCGATGCCTGGAATACCTAAACATGGTGCCAAGTAGAGACACAGTAGGACAGTCTCAGCCTTGAGGTTGTGTGTGTGCATGTGCATGTGCATGTGCATGTGTGCATGCATGTATTGCAGTGTATCATCTGTGTGTGTACGTCAACAGCTACCAGCACCAATGGCACCTTCCCAGACACACATGACAGAGTGACATCCAAGACTCTCCCAGTACCGTACAAGGTCAACTCACAATTTCCTTGTCATCAAAAGCGTAATAGATTCAAACTGTAAGACAGCAGTAGGACAAATAACCAGTGAATACAATCACTATACTGAGAAATACACACACACGCACGCACACGCACGCACACCAAAACACGCATGTGCATCACTTGTGTAATGACTGAGTGAGTGAGACAGATGGTGACTCATACCCCACATTAGATTGCCAGCACTACATTTCCCATGAGGCCACTCGTAACGCCTGCTGTCAGAGGCAATGTTCTTCCTGTTTTTCTGTGATTGGAGTGCAGCCTCGTGGGAAAAGGTCAGGTGTCAGAGCAAAGGAGGGTGACCAGGGGCGACACGTCACAGAAGAAGATTACAAATTAGTTACGTTCAACCGAATCCAGAAGTTATTTTCAAATTAAGTGGTCTTATTTATTTTCCTGCCTGCCTGCCTTGTGTAGTTCTCCTGCTGTACTTTAATTTCTCCCAGAATGACTTTCAGTAACCTCTAAAGAGAATGGGTAAACTTGCTCCACTTTGCTGTGTGTGACCGTGTTTGGTTGAATTGAACCCTGGTTTGTTTCTCCTCTTGGTGCACACAGCAGTCACACTGCAAAACAAAACAAACTGCTACAGTTTGTTTGTGCTGAGAACGTGATCCACTATCATAAGTTCTTATTATACGTACATCAGAACAACGCATTCTCATCAACCGTTTGTATGATGTCATACGAAATGTATTGCACAGCAGTTCGTATAATATATACGAGCATGTCTTCCAGTTTAAATACACGGCCTGGTCGTGTGAGAGACATGTCACTAACGTTGCGATTAATGTGAATCGGGAAAAATTCGGTAGGTTTAGACAACAACATTTTGTTAGGTTTAGGCAACAAAACGAGTTGGCATGGTTAGTAAAAAAAAAAAAAACACTGGGATTGCAATAAAATCGCATTTCAGATCTGACTACCTACTTCCGGTTTGAAATAAGTGATATATGCGTCATTAACATTCTGAAACGGGAATAATTTGGTAGGGTTAGATATAGGCAGCAAAACGACTTGTTAAGATTAGTAAAAAAAAAACCCACAGGGATTGGCATTAAAATCCCTACTTCTGGTTTAATACATTTAATACACGTTTGCGTGACTCGAACTCTGGTCTCGTGGGTGAAAGTCCCCTCAGTGAAACTAGCTTGATATCAGACCCTTGCTATTGTCTTATCATGCATTTTCTGTACAGTATAACAACTGATCGTTTTTTATTTGTTTACAAGGTATTCATAATTAAGATTTGCCTCATCCTATACTGGGTTAGTGTAGTCTTGCGTAGCCAGACCTGTCTCTACAGCACTGTGTCTGCACTGAGGTGCAGGTCTGGATTGAATGTCTTTCACTCTGGTATAGTGCAAACAACTCCCTGGCCTGTTTATATTTCTTTAAACCGATCACAGTTGTCTTGGGCGGCGCTACGCTCCGACTGCAGCGAAGGGACTTTGAGAACCACACGGCAGGAAGGAGGGACTTCCTCTCGGCAGAAGTCATTTAATGCCGACACTGCTTAAGTACCCAGCCAGACTAGGGTTAGTGTAGTGTGTGTTAGTGAGTGAGCCAGTCCAGACTACGTGAAGATTGCGGCCCATATTCAAAACACAGTGTGTCTTGCTGATGTGTCCTCTGAGGCAGCTGTCAGCGGAGAGATTAGTATCACTTCCTCTTTCGTGATGGGTTTGTCCCGGCTGAGCCTTGATGCAGATTACATTATTGAGTCTAGAAAGAAGTCCGGACTATAATTTCAGGCTACAACTAATGATTATTTACATAATGTATTACAGCAATCAGTCGATCACTTTTTCAATAAACTGATTAATTGTTTTTAGACTATGAAATGTCAGAAAAATAGTTGGGAAAAAAATGGCCAAAAATGCTTTATTTAAATTGTACTTTCTGTTAACAATCCAAAACCCAACGGTATTTTATTTGCAATCTTATAAAACAGAGAAAAGCATCAAATCCTCACAATTAAGCAGCTAGAATCAGCAAATGCCATTTGTGCATTTGTGCTTGAAAACTAAATCTCATTAAATAAACTTAAATGATTAAGAGATTATTCAAATAGTTGATCCGCAAATTGACGACTATAATTAACACCTAAAACTGTCATTGACTTTTGATAAATCAGATTCAGTGCGTGTTCTATTAAACTCTACTGCAAATGGGGTGAGAAAAAAAAAAGCACTTGTACCGCAGCTTTCTGAAACAGTTTATTTGGGAGGTTTCACTTCCAATTTTTGATGACAGTTCACTTTTGGTCCTTGAGTTCCTGAGTTTGTACCCTGAGTTTGAAAGCACAGATTATAAGTCACTTTGAACAAAAGCCTCTGCCAAATGAATATAAATGTAAATTACTGCTACCCTGCTTGCTCTCTGACTGTACACACGCACGCACACACGCACACACACACACAACATCACAGGTCGTGGGTAACATGCTCACTAAA
>JAOVVB010127341.1:0-12359 GCA_028570985.1 Heterobranchus longifilis | reverse complement strand
GGGTGGGGGGGGGGGTGGATGGAGTGTAATCACTGCAGATGGATTGAAAACATGCTGACTCCTGCACGGCCTCCATGACTCACAGCTGCTGCAGGACTTTAGATTTAATGTTTAATTTAATTCTCTTCTGTCTCCTTATTTGTGACTATTCTTTATAGTTAATATTTCTGTTTGGTGCATATAATATTATTTTAGTAGATATATGCTCATAATGTCATTCTATAGCTCTTTAAAGTTACTTCTTATGCATCTGTTCTCGTATAATGCTGCTGTTATTACTGATCAGTAAAGTTTCTCTTTTTAAATCTTATTTCTCTCAGAAGGAGATTGTGCTACTTTTACACTTTATTCATTTCAAATGCAAAAGTGAAAAAAGGTTGCTGTAAATACCAATCACTGATTTCAAATGTAAATAAATGTACAGTAGAACATTCAGCAGCCATGTACTTTAATACTATAATAACCTGCTATTTATTTCTGAAAGATTAGTTTTATTTACGATTTCATGTTTTAATCAGATTATAATATTGAATAAAATAACAGGCCTATAGATTACAGAAGTGATGCAACATTGTGTCACTGTTTTAAAAAAGATATAATAAATGAAACATTTACAATGATTTAAATTGAAGACAGATTATTTTCAAAGAGAGGAAATGACAAAATTCTGGACTCAGTTGTAACTCTGATCTGTTTTTCAGTGTTTTCTCGTTTGCACAAACGCCCAAAGAGACGTAAATAATCCCGCGGTGACCCTGCGCGTGTCCATCTGTTGTTTGACTCCGGACACAGATCAGCCGGACACCAGGAAGGTCTCTAATCCCCAAAACCTGATTAATCGTCCACACTGCATGTGGCCCGTTTTCACAGTAAACAACACATGTATTTATCTAGATTTTCAAAATATAACACACTTTGTTAAATAAATAAATCTGCAAAATGTGATTGTAACAAAAAAAAAGACCTGTTTACATTTTCCTGATAAATCAAATATGAAGGAATGAACAAAAGCTTTTTATATATTTTAATCGGGTCATTTTTGTCCGCTGAGATTTGTGGCTGATGAACTTTTCTTTCCCACACTGATTCAACACACGTCTCTCTGTCTGCTCCTCCTAATTAAAACTTAATGTGGGGTCACACACACACACACACACACACACACACACACACACACACACACCCACACACCCCCACACACACACACACACACACACACAATCAATCAATTGGTGTGCACACACACAAACCTCTTCAGCCCTCAGGCTAATTTCCTATTTCCATGCGGCGCCTTGTCCTAATCCTTGGTTTGACTCTGACTCCTGAAGTTAAACCATACACACACAAACACACTCTTGCACACACAAACACACACGCAAAGACTGCAACCTTCCCACCAGCAGCCCTGAAGGCCTGTCCGACCTCCACTCACAGATGCAGATGTGCTCGGGTTGTGAGGTCATTTTCGGTATATATCATTACGGACTTTGCTTTGAAAGTTATTGATTAATGATTACATGATTAATGATCATACACCAATTTAGGTCTTTTCTTGGACAGATCTAAGGCAGAGGACCCCTTACAAGATAGAGAATAGACCGAGGACCCCCTCGTTTATGTCCCTTGGAATAATTTGATGTAACCTATTTTTAAGAAAAACACGAAAGAAATGTAGGCTATTAGAGACAGATATTAGACATGTATTAAGCATCTTTTCAGATTCTAAGAATTATAGATATGTTAGATTAGAACATAATCTATCCACTATTAACTATGAAGGTTTTTGTTAAAATAATAAAAAAATGAATCTGAAAACTTTTCACGGCTCCCACTTTGAGAATCACTGATCTAGCACAGTGGTTCCTAAACTTTTTCACGCCATTGACCCCTAAACTGACAGCAATTAGACCACCAACCCCCATTCCATAAGTCTCAGGGTCCCCCATCTGATGATTTTTGCTTTTAGATGTTTTATTACAGAACGTGTATGAAATACATGACCAAAATAGTCATGCATTCTGTCATTGTGTTAGTTATGGATGGAATTAAAGTGGGAATAAATGATTCCCCTTTTTGCTGGGGACCCCCTGGGACCTCCTCAAGGACCCCTGGGGGTCCCCAGACAGAACCACTGACCTAAGGAAGAAAAGGAAGTAATACACAATAACCTGGCATGCTTCCCTTGTACCACGGTCTCCACAGAAATGAAGTGCTTGTAGCAGCAGAAGAGTGAGCAGCTGCTCAGTGTGATATCGCGCCCACTCTGCACATTCAACAGCGAGAGAAAAGAAAAATTCCACCATTTATGAAAAAGATTCCGACGGATTTGATCCGTTCCCAAACATCAAAGAGCAAAACGCTGTCTGGTGCTTAGCGAACTCAATGCTGATGACCCTGAAATAGAGACCACAGATACACAAACGCACACAAACACACACCGCCAGCACACATGTTGAGTTGGTATTCCACTTCCTGATGTGATAAGTCTTAATCACAACTCAATGGAGCAGTCAGAGTGCGAGAAGTGGCTCGGTGCGCACAGTAGTAGGTCTGACACACACACATTCACACACATAATTCATTCAATTCATTCCACAAACTCAGTCCAGTGGTGGGCTCTGCAGACTCCCTGGGGACTCGCAGATTAGCCTTGGCCAAAGCCACTAATCTCCTCGTACACACATGCACGCACACACACACACACACACACACAACCTCAGTCAGTACCTCTGCTCTGTGCTGACCATATGCAGTCTCATTCAAACGAGTCACTGAAAGGTGAGGGGGATCTACTTCAGAGTGGTCTTACGCGCACGCACGCACGCACTGAGAGAGAGGTGAGGGTTTTGTCTCCAGAGGGTTTAGTGAAACCGCTCTGCTCTACCTTTAACCTTTCCATTCCTTCCGCCATCTAAAGCAGAGGTTCTCAGCCTTTATTTAGCCAAGGACCCCTTAAAATAGAGAATATCCCTGGGAGCCCCTCGTGTATGTCCCTCGGAATAATTTCACGAAGCCTATTTTTTAACACAAGAGAAAGGCCCATCTAGGGACAGGCATTGATTTATGCAACATACCCAATACAAATAAATAAAGTTATGCAAACACAAGAGAGATAATAGACAAGTATTACATTTGCACCAACTCAACACAGAAACAATGCAATTGACATCAATGAAATTAGCTGCAAGTAACACTGTACTAACAAACTAAAACTTATTTGTTGAACTATGAAGCCTTTTGAAAAAAAGATTTGTGTCAGGATGATATAAATTTAGGAATCTGAAAACTTGTCATGACTGGCACAGCGCCACGGACCCCACTGATCTAAAGCAACCCATGTGAGGAAAGGAGAAAACCTTTAAATGCTTTCTGCATTTTGTGAGGCTCTGATGCATCGGCAGAATCAATGATCCATGTTTTAACGTCCTCTCAAGGCTCTGCAGGAATGCATGGGAGGGGAAGGGTTGGCCCATTGTAAGATTTTTAGTCTGAAGTTGCCATAATAGTATCATCGGCGATCACCTGAAGTCGAGTGTGATTGTCCTCCTGTCGGTGGGTCTGGTCATTTGTGGGTCTTCAGAGGACGATCCTGGATCCACAAGTTCTGTTGCAATGGGGGCATGTGTGGTAGTGGTCGTTGGAGGAGCAGTTTTGGTGGTGGATCTCTCCTTTCTTTGTTGCTGTACCATGCATTCATAGACTATCCTACTCCGTAGGTTTCTGTTGAGAGATACCTCCACCTTACCTTGCACGGCAGCTGGATTCACACGATCGCCAGGCTCCAAGTAAAGCGTTTCGGTCCGGTCAAGATCTGACCAGACCAATCAGCGTCCTGCAAGGAGTTACTGGCAGGTACGGGCATGGTCTCGGTGTGTGAGCTGCGCGGCTGTTCATTCAAAACAACAATGGCGGCTCTGTGTAGATGCTGCAATACCGCAATAGCATCGGTTATATCAGAACTGGAGAATATTTCTTCATTGAAAGAAGAGCAAAGACTTTTCTGCACTTCTCCTGACTGACTTCTGCACAAATTTGATAGACAGATGGTTCATCCAATCACCTGCCAAGTATTTTTTCAAAGCGCCTGCCCCTTTATCGAACAATTTCTAATGACAGCTTCTCAGATGCTTCTGCGAAACAACCATCAGATGAACCTCCACCCATATGTTGAGGTTGAAGCAATACTTTCTCACGTGGGTTTTGATGTTGTCTTACACCACTTTTTCTGCCCCCCTTGGATGCATTGCCCTTCAGTTGGCCATAAACATTTGTTTTAAAAAGCTGGAATTTGGCATGCATATAACATGGCCCGTCCATCACAACTGGTGCCAGGTGATGTTTTGGTGATGCTGTGGATGGTGTACACCTGATTTATCTGTATTTCTCCCCATATCCAACACATACATCAAGCCCACTTGCCTCAGAAAGAGGTTTGATTTTGAAAAGCTTCACCATGAAGTGAATGAGCTCTCAATATTTCCAAAAGAGTTCGTCACACCATCAAGAAATATGTATGTCGTCTACAGCAATGCACCGTGTAAAATTAACTACAGAGCTATTCAACAGCACTTCATTGAGGTAGGTGGTTTGACAAACACGTAATTACTCCCTGGCTACAACTTTACCACAAGTATCTGATGGTTTCACAGAGGCTAAGCTAACTGCGCCGTAACTAAGACGAGGTCACAAGGTCAAAGGTTAAAACCACACTGGCTCCTACTGGGATATTCAGTTTCCTAAGGTGTGCATGTTTGTGTGTGTGCGTGTGTGTGTGAGCCTTGTTTAGCCACTTCAACACACAGTAACAATCAGTCTCCTCCTGCTGACCACCAACTTAATATCCTGTGTGGTTCGGTATGTTGAGTCAGAGACATTTGCTTCTTTTCTTCTCCCTCTTTTTATCCGTAACCTTTTTTTTACTTTATCATTCCTTCACTCATATCTTTCAATCTGTCTCTCATTCCTTTCTATCCTTAGTTTTTTTGTGAGATGTTTCATTAAAATCTTCCACGATCTCTCCCTCTGTTTCACTTGTTTGTTTCTTTATTGCTCTCCCTTCTCTCTGTCACTTTCTTTTCTTTTATAATAGGCTTTTCAATTCATCCACTTATGCACTCTATCCATCATCTGAACCTGCTCTCAGATCCCCAGATGCCTATTGGTGGAAAAACCCAACACCAAACTAAAAGCAGATTACACTTCTCTCTTAAAAGGGGAAGATGAAGAGTGAGAAAATAAGAGCCGGTCCACTTTTAAAGGATTACTGGTTTTAGCCCCTAAAGAAAGAAAGGGATACCCTTCTAATTTTAAAGGATTACCTTCGTGCCTTGAAAAATGGACAATGCCCAAGAAGAGGGAAAAAAATACCTGCCCTGTGGGTTAGGGTTTACTAACAAGAATCTATGCATTTTGCCTCAGGATTATCATTGCATTACGCCTCTTTGGTGGCCTGTTGGTGGTCTGTTTTAAAACCTGAGCCTAACAACATCACACTCTCCACATGTTGTTTCATGAATCTGCCAAATTACGCAGAAAATTACAAAACCAGCTTGTTTTAAGTGGAAATCTTACTTATATTCAACCATACTGATTGTTGTATGTTCCTATTTTTGAGACTAACTAAAATTATCAGGAATCTTCCATTGCAACACTGAAATGACCAAAGGTCCTGGTCTCTGGACTCTTTGGACACCTATGATGCTTTATGTTAAATATGAAACTACAGCCAGCAGCCATTTAGCTTAAATAGCATAAAAACTGGAAAAAAAAGTGGAAAAGAGCTAGCTTGGCTCTTTCCAAAGGTAATAAAATCAAACTACCAGCACCTCTAAATCTCATAAAGTAACACAATGGGCCTCATACAGCAATATTCTTTTAAATTGCTCTTAATATTTTCTCTTAGTTTTCTGTTGACTCCAGATGCACCAAACTTTCTTAACCATCCAAATCTGCTCTTACCCATGCATGCTAAATGATGAATCCCACTTGATCATAACTGTTTATTAGCATAGGTAACGCCCCCCTAAACACTATATAAGGACAGGTGTTGTGCCGTGTGCAAATACTCTGGCACATGCCCAAGAATTGTAGAGATGCCACCAAAGAAAGGCTGTAAGAAGAAGAACTTCAGCAGTAGTGAAATTGAGGTAGCCTAGTTAAATAAACATACATGATCTATTTATCTATTGCTGTAATTGATCTATTGCTGCCTGTTGACAAAGTCATGACAGTACACATGTGGCTAAGCAGCCTTTTGGCTCACTTTTTTAAAAATTTTTATGAACTGTTGACCATAAGTACAACCTCAAAAACCTTGAATCTGGTGTGGTTCTACTCTACACCCCACGAACAGCAAGGAACAATACCTCTTTAGAAGGCTACACAACCACTATTTGCAATGACTGATTACCATTCTGCAGTGAGATGATAACAGTGGGATCCACCCCTATTCACAGTAGTCCATCGAGAGACAAAGGAAGAAAAAAAAAGAGGTGAGAGGAAAATAAAAACCAGCAAGAAGGAGGTCAAGAGAGAAGTTACAACACAGAGAAGGAAGAGATTAAAAAATATTGAGAGTAGAGGGAAGGATTGGGATCTGACTGGGGAGGTGGAGGAGGAAGAATAATGATATAGAAAAGGATGAGAAAGGGGAATATAAACAGTGGGATGGCTCTTGGTATCCATGGAGTTAAATAATGAGAATCTCATGACATGGGGCCTCCAGGAGAGCGTCCCACTTTTCTCTCATCCCACCCCTCCTCGTCTTCTCCTCTCCCCCTTGTTTTCATCCGTGCCCCTCTTAGCAGACTCCCTTTTCTCTTCCCAAATCCTCCCTCCCTGCCTTTCTCTCAACCAGCGGCACACATGTATAAATTAATCTTGGCTTGATTTACATAAGAAGAGAAAATACTTTTTTCTCTCTAATTCCTCATGGAGCAGATCCGAGACGGTCATTAATGATTAAACAGTGATTACTGACGTGTCTGCCTTTTGACTCTCCGATGTCTGGATTGCCATGAATAAAAAGATAATCTGTGACACAAATTAGCTTCTCTGATATGCCTCTCTGGAGGAATGTAAATGCAGCTTCCCCCCTGTGTGACCTTTACGCTTTTGTTTATTATTTATTACGTGCTCCATGTGTAGTAATTGTTCAATAATTCTATGAAGCAAAATTGTCAAGAGAATATCGTACTAATCTCGATCTACTTATTAGCTCATCTAAAAGTTTGCAGCTGTGCACACCCAACAGCAACCCCAAACCACACAATTTCCCTCTAGATCACCGTGGTTTAGCCATCCACTGTGACCTCTGCTGAATTTTAAATTCTGCTGATTGTGTGGCCCTATTGGAAGCTCTGATAAAATCAGGGAATTCACCATTTCAGTAAAATATGAGGATAAAGAATAAGAAGAGGAAGAAGAGAGTGAAGACAAAGAAGAGGAGGATGAATGGGTGGAAGACAAATGAGAAAGGACTACAATGTCCATTTCCTGAAGAAAATGCGTGTGAGAGCTGGAGGCTCTAATTAGCTTCTGCTGCTGTGGCTGCTCCCAGCTGCAGAGCTGACACTATTTTCTCAAGGAAAAGCTTTCCTGCGTTGGGATTTGAACCGTCAACTCTGCAGATGATGGATTGAATGCATAAGTGGACAAATTGAAAAGCCTATTGTAAAAGAAAAGAAAGTGACAGAGAGAAGGAGAGAGCGATAAAGAAACAAACACAATACAAGTGAAAGAGGGAGAGATTGTGGAAGATTTTAGACCACTAGGAGGCAGGAAGACTTCAAAACAAGCTAATGTAGCAATAAACAGGTAGTTTATCAAAGTGTCATGGTGAACACATGCTTAACATCCAGCAACAACAGAGGCCAACTGTGGCCTTCTGGTAAGTCCAATATCCACTGGCGTTGTAGCTTTATAGTTGGTCCACCAAGTGTTGAATTAAAATACTTGGCAGGTGGAGTGTGCTGTGAGTGGCTGCCAGGTTTTTATATGGCTTTATATTTGGTTTTGTCTGTTCAGATAATAAAACAACATGCTGAAAGTAGCTGCAAAGTATGAACTGTGATATCTCTGCAGTTCTGTCCTGGTGAACATTCACTAAAGTCTTTTAGGAAGAACTCACTAGCGTGCACTCACATATATAGGGTCTTTATACACTCATTTCCCCAGTGCAGCTCACACTCATAGCTGGTACATCTTTTCACATGACATGACTGCGACTTTAGCCTCCAGGTAAACAGATGAAGCTGAGTTTATGTTTTTTATCCGGTTCTTCAATATGAATGTTTATAACAGCCCAAACCAGCTCCCAATCCCCCTATGTCCAGTATCCCCCGAGCTTCATTTCCTTCTCTCCTCTCAACACATATGTTGCCTTAACCCTCTCTCCTCTTCTTGGACCTCTTTTCTAAACCCCTCGCTTCCTTCTCTCCCAGATCCCTCTGTTATAAAATTCCTTTGGGCTGCTTAGATGATGATAAGACCATGCTCTCTCTCTCTCTCTCTCTCTCTCTCTCTCTCTCTCTCTCTCTCTCTCTCTCTCTCTCTCCCCCCCCTTGGGTGCTGATGAGATCATGTGATGATTTAAGTGTGTTTATACCATTGGATTGACTTCAGAGTCAAACCACAGGTTGACTCTACATAAACCTTCTGGTAAAAACATCCCCAGACCTACAGACGTGTGTGTGTGTGCGTGTGTGTGTGCGTGTGTGTGTGTGTGCGTGTGTGTGTGTGGGTGTGGGTGTGTGTGTGTGTTGTCCATAATGGATGTGTCTTCACTTTGGGGTCAGCGGGGGTAATCCCCACCTTGAGAGTAAGGATAATCAGACCCATCACTTCAACTGCAATCCCACACAAACACACATGGACACACACACAAATTCATACACACACGTTTATTATTAAGGGATTTCTGCTGTGTTGATGAACATTATCCTCATTTTCCACACTGAGCTGTTTTCATTTTAAATGGTTTTGGGTGATTTACACTCCTTTATCACGCAATTATGTAAACTGAGTCTGGTGTAAGTTACACTGTAGATGCCAATGTTCTGATATTGAATCCAAGCCTCAGAGAACGCCTTTCCTGGAGTTGCTTCACTGGACTCAGTCTAAAGACTGAGGACCTTCTCCCAGCTTTCGTTACTAAAACTGGGTCGTAACAGTTAGAGAGTTTACAAAAACCCTGCATTCCAAAGTCTTTAGGGCCATCCTTCATATTGGGGGCGGTGACGTGCAAAAGTCATGTGCTTGTAAACATGATCGTACAGCAACATGTATGTTACAAGGTGGCTCCAGAATGGCTCAGCCGCAGTCAAGAAAACTTGGCGAAACATATTCCTCGCTTCGAAAAATTTCCATGAAGTAATTGGCTATATCTCTAGTTTGTTATACTGAGGAGAAAAGGACGAGTGCAGCATTTCTGGTCAGGCGTGTCCTTTGCCAAAATGTAAGGGGCGTTACTTTGTTACCGGCCGTTCTTCCCGGCGTCCAAGTACCTTGCATTAGAAGTCCCCAGACAATCGGTAGGCGGAGAACTCTGATTGTCTGGTATCACGAGACTATTGCTTCACAATAAAAGTCTCCATGTGATTCACCTTTGCAGTCAAATGAAACAAGTTCTGATATTTGTTGAGAATTCTGAATACCGACAAATTATCTTTCAACTAAAACTTCAAACTCCACAAAGAATAACAATGTGATTGAAGGGTTGGTCAAAAATATGTCTCTGTATTCTATTTTTGGATGTTACGACCATCCCCCTATTTAATCTGTTTTTTAGACAGATGTGCCTCTAAATAGATAATATAATACTGTATGACAGCTGTTTAGCTCGAACCCTCAGTGGAGTATTTACTATTGAGAGTTACGCAAGATATGTACATTTTGTAAATGTTTTATGTATATTGAAGTTTTCTGGTAAGTTATATCTGATCTACTTTTTTGTAACTGATGTGTACACATGTTAAATATTTGTATACATGTTAATTGGAATTGGCTGCAGCTGCGTTGCATCATGTGACTGCTGCATAGTCTGATGAAGAGCGTGAGCTCCAAACGTTACCACTGGAATTAAAAAACGTTACCGCTGGAATTAAAAAACGTTACCGCTGGAATTAAAAAACGTTACCACTGGAATTAAAAAACGTTACCGCTGGAATTAAAAAACGTTACCGCTGGAATTAAAGCATCTCAGCGGGAGCTCCTGGTGTGCAGACCTCTTTCCTTCTTTCATGCACAGTTTTAGATGCAACATTTTTTTATATATATATATATAAATATATACAATATATATATATTGTGTGTGTGTGTGTGTGGGGGTGTGTGTGTCCATCATCAACTTTGCCCATGAAGAGGATCCCTTCCATGTCCAGCAGTGTGACAGAAAGCATTACACCCCAGTGCGCTGCTGTCACTACACATTACAAGCTGCATACACACTCACACACATGCACATACACACACATGTGTACAGTATTCTCGTATGCAAAATCAAGCATTCACACTTTTAGTACATTCGCAGACACTCAACCTTACATGTCATGTTCCAAACACATACACACACACCCCGAGAGCGGGTCCCATCCATCATAACCTGCAGCACACACACTCTTCACACACCCCCCACCCTCTTTCTCATCACCTCCAGAACTGAACCCAATGTTGTTCAATGTGAGTGTGTTTTAACCATGCACTCCCCTGCTGAGTGACAAATCTGTCTGCCAAAGCGGCAATCCGTCAAGCCTAAACACACACACATACACACACACATACACACAGGCCCACTGTGTGTTATGAAGATTGAATATCACAGTAGCTTCTGATGATCCAAATGGATTCTCATCTGGTATGAACCTGCAGCTGATACACAGATCACAGCAGGAATGCGTGTTAAAAATGATCCAGACCAGTCACGTCTATTTGTGTGTGTAAATTGTACACACACACACTAGCAGGGAGAGGTACACACAGTAAAATACACATGCTCTTGCACATGCTAACACACACACACACATGCTATAGTTGGAACAGAGCTCTCTGATTTGGTCCACTCAGCGGGGAGTCTGTTGCCACAGTATGGGTTCCCATGGCTGGACTTTAAAGGGAAAATCCATCTAAAACTACTTTAACATCCTCGAGCACATCCATGAACACTGAGTCTTACACACTGCCTGCACTGACAAGGAAAATGCTTAGAACTTACAATTTATGCCAAAACCCGACAGCTATGGGTGGCGTTTCGTGAATTTCACATTTAAATGGTTGATTTCTTTTGGTAAATCCAATCTACATTGACTAAACATGCATTTTTATTTGTGACTGAAGTGCTACAGCGGATAGGAATATTACATATTTTTACATACACAGTGAACACCGAAATGTATGTTTTAAAGGATCCACATGTTGCATTTATAATACAAAATTAACAAGAATGATGCACAGTTCATGGTATCAAAGAGTCTTTGTCATTAGACCCCCCATTGTTCTGTAATTTTATGGGGGTATAGTCACAGCATGAGCCCCCCCAACACTGTAAAAACGCCAGCTTATATACTTAGGTTGTTAGGCCTTAGAAACCTTCATTATCAGCATTTCAAGTAAAAAGTGATTAATGATTGGTGCGGATGCAGGAAATGGGGTCACAAGCAGTGCTCTGTGAATTGTGAGAAATGGTCGCAATAACAGAGCTATCAATTTTAATGACTGTGCTTTTATTTCTCATAAAGTCATTGAAAGAATCACGCACACGATCAAAAGCAGAAATCTAGAACCTATAGCACAGAGCACTATTTATTATTAATTATTGGTTCCCAAAAAATACTTTTTCTTTGGCACATGTACTAACTGTGTAAAAAAAACACTAACACACTGCAGGACTGAAATGCCTTGAAGGAAGTAACGAATTACAGCAAGTGACACTCAACATGTTGCATCTCTCTGGTGGTTTTACATGATATCATTTGACTGAAATGAATAGTTTATTATTATTAATTATTATGATCTTATTAATTATTATATCTCACCTGTATACTGTGAACAGGAGAGTGATGGTTATCTGTGATAATCCAGATAATATTTCATCTGATTCTGTTGATGTACAGCTAATCTCTATAAGCCGATATCTGCATATGAATGCAGCATCTGTAGACAACGGTAGTCGGAAGATAGTAGTCTTGCGTAGCCAGACCTTTCTCCACAGCGCTGCTGGGGAAAAGTCTGGATACCCTCGTCTGTTTGTATTTCCTTAAACCAATCACAATCGTCCTGGGCGACGCCACGCCCCAACGGTGCTTCTGCAAAATAGTGTCGGGAGGGAACCTGTTTCAGTGGAACACCTCCATGAAAATAATGTA
>JAOVVB010127330.1:0-12359 GCA_028570985.1 Heterobranchus longifilis | reverse complement strand
GTCACGAACAGAAAAGCATCGTAGTGTTTTTGACAAACAGAAGTGAAAGTGTTGATATGCAGCGTTGGGAAACGTCGTCCCTCTGCTGTGTTTGAGTCAGCTGTTCTCACACGCGTGTGGGTGTTGACATTAGGAAATGAAGCTCCGTGACTTGACATTAAATATTCAGAAGGAAAGAAACGACAGAACCTGAACGTACGAGAACAAATCAGACGGACATTTGAGTCAGGATGAGTCGTCGTGTGAGAGGAGGCGTCTCGTCCTGCCGCTGACTAAACGATGCAACTCATCTGCCTCTCGGTTGTTTCCAGGGAAACGTTTGTTCCTCCAGGATTACAGTCGCTGTATTAAACACCTCGTTAACGTCGTGAAGTGCTACAAAACTACTTTGTTACGCTGAAATCACCAAAGAGCTTCTGAAAACAGTAAAGCAATGCTGTCGTTTGTTTAATGTGTTTTTTCTCTTTCTAATTATTAGTTTGTTCATTTCAACTAAAGTTTCTTATTTATATTTATAGTTGAATCTATTTTTTTTCCATTTTGACACAATATAAACTGTCACTGGGGCCAGAGCGCGACATCAAATTAAATAATTAAATTCATAAACAATCAAACATTTCAGGTTAAACTGAATGTAATATTTAATAAACTATATGTAATTTTTATAACTTAAAATAATTAAGTTTGCTCAACATTCATAAAACTGTTTGCATGAAGTTAAAACATCCAGGTTTAACTGATTTAAATATATTACATATTAATATATTTAAATATATTACATACTAATATATTTAAATATATTACATACTAATATATTTAAATATATTACATACTAATATATTTAAATATATGAGTCGATGTCATATAGTTTGTGTGATCGATTATTTCATTTTTTAAAGTTCATCCAATGTTTTGTGTTTTTCAGTGCGTGTAGCGACGCACCGATCCGTTCTGATACCGAGTTCTGATCCGATACTTCACGATACCGACGGCAACACACGGTGTGATTCAGGAAAAATCACTTTTTCATCATCATGAAGACGAAGTTTTGATCTGCAGAACTGTATGTTGTTCATTACAAAACATTTTAACAACATAGATGCTAAAGTAGCTTCCATGTAATGATGACGTGTTCAGTGTTCCGTGTTATAACGAGCTGCCTCGTCCGTGTACAGTCGCCACACGACTCGCCGTCTGCGTCAGTGGGAAAGTACACTTAATGAAACGGGATTAAACCGGGGGGGTGTTGTGAAGTCAGTGTTGGCGCCGGTCCAGTGGTGACGTACAGAACAGGAGACTTTTGACTGGACTCGGACTTGGACTCGGATTAAAGGTAGCCCATTAATACAGAGAAGCTCTGCCAAAGCTTCGCAGCTTCCAGGCGAGGGCAGGGCACCGGAGGAGCCGGCAGTTAATTAACAAAACTGTCTGAACTCCAGATCCCCTTCAGCTGGACCACACCACACGCTGCTTCTCCTCCCCGTTTAAAAGAGAACGCTCGCTCAACTTTTATCTGAATTTGCGAGGTCACGCTGTAAGATGTACAGAGAAAGAGGTGAAATGTACATTTCCCCCCCGCTTGTCCGCGAACAGCTGGAGACTTCCAACAGAGCGGTTTCTTTGCCGTGTTACACGGATGCTCCCAAAAGTAGTGACCTTACACGCTCACCCAATTATTCACTCATTTTCTCTGAGCTTTTAATTATTTTCAGGGTCAGAACTGTGGCTGGATCAGATCCTGGCAAACACTGGAACAAAGTGATACCATGGAAACAGATATAGAGACAGTTGTTTTGATGATGCACTCTGACAGATCTGACTTTGGAAACAGACGAGTGCCCAAATTGTAAAAACTTGGTTAGAGTTGGCAAAACACACACACACATTTTTGTGGTCCAGGTGCTGAGTCCAACAGGAGGGTGAGCCAAACATGTCGGAGCCAAGAATAAAAGTCCGAAACATTCAGATACAACACAAAGCAAATCTTTGCCTTGTGTTTTCTTTTAGATTGTTTTGAGCGTAGATGTTTATTTTAGTCTGGAATCCCAGACCTCTCTGCTGACTTCATTTCTTTCACTCTGCATCGGTCTGACCTCGCTCCCTTTCAGACACATTTCCATCGACTAAAAACTTGTAGCTCCAATCAACTGTTTATCTCTCACGAGGTGTCTTTCATCCTCTGTCCATGAGGCACAAAGATGGCTGCTGCCGGCATCCATTCACACAATGCTCAGGAAACTCACAGCAGACTGTGAAACCAGGTATACATGACCTATTTCAGAAACATATTTTAGCTGTAAAAGGAGAGTTTGTGCTGCGACCGTGTGTCGGTGTAACGGACTAAAGAGTGACCGTGTTAACTGGCGACTGTCAGCAGAAACTCAAACATCAAAACAAGTTTCTGTTACTGTATTGCAAAATGTTTTCAGAAACACATTTTAATGTTCTGTTTAGCTGCAAAGTTAGAAAGTTTGTGACCAGGCCGCCATTTTTTTTCCTGTTTCAAAACAGACCAAGCGTCAACCTGCATGTGTCTCTCAACGCGTTGCTCTGATTGGTTGTAGGTCACGTTTCATCGCTCCGATTGGTTGTAGGTCAGGTTTCGTCGCTCTGACTGGTTGTAGATCACATTTTGTTGCTCTGATTGGTTGTAGGTCACGTTTCGTCGCTCTGATTGGTTGTAGATCACATTTTGTTGCTGTGATTGGTTGTAGATCTATCCAATTGTGTCCAGAGGAATTTTGGACATAGTTCTATGTCCAGCTATATGCTTGTTGGGCATCCAGCCCAATGGCATCAATTTTAAATTCACACAAAAAAATGTCACAAAATGCCTAATTCTTATGAACTGGAAAGACAGAAAGTATGCAGATGAACAGTGCCAGCACCCGGAGCTTCCACTGAAAAGTGCCAGCCAGTTGAAAATCTGCAAAGTTCCCTTCTTTAGTGTTTAGCTGAGAGCATCGCAATTGAAGCAACACTGGCTTAGTGCTCATCCCCAGCTCCACTCTCTCTTCCAAATATGGTCACATCACCAAAAAACCAAGATGGCGACAGCCAAAATGCCAAACTCAAGGCTTCAAAATGGTAGCCCACAAAGCAATGGGTGATGTCATAGCAGCAATGTCCACTCCTTTTATACAGTCTATGCTCTGAATGTACAGTATATCTCACCTTGTGCCTGCATACGTGTCCGTATGAGAGCGAGGGGATAGGATGCCAGCTGGCCACAGGTGCTGGAAACGGTACCACAACCCAGCAGGACCAGAACTCCTGGATCTGCTGAATCTACACAGTACCTCTGCAGCCAGGCATTCTTCAGAGTCTTCAAGCATGAGCAGTTAGAAAAGTTTGAAAATTAAAGAAGCGTGGAGGAAAGTATAAGAGGAAAGAAAAAGGAAGGCAAGGGGGTGACAGAGTAAATAAATACAATTAATTTATTAAAATACAATGGTAGAAAAATGCATTTAAAGACAAATAATTACTATGCTGTAATGTTGTTATTGGAAGAAAATTGAAAGACAGGATTGACCGTATCCAACAATAATTTTCAATAATCTATTTACTGGATCTGGTCAGACCAAAGGCCATTTTACAGCCTCAGATGGACAATAAAGTTGTATTATTGGTAAGTGGTAAGATTTGAAATGGTACTTTGTGAGTTCCTCAGTTTTCTGACATGTGCTGCAAAGCTGTCATTAGGGGCAGGTAGGGGCAGTGCGCCCCTACCTGCCTGGATACCACTGTACCACCATCTCTCTCTTTCTCCTGTCAAACTTCAGCTGTACTGTCCATAAAGGAAAGAAGCCCCAAAAAATAATGTTAAAAGAAACAAAAAAAACTGTGTAGATACATGTACACATACCTCATACACAGCCAAGTCAATGCCAGCATAGGGGATGATGCCCAGTGTATTTGGCAGGTAGCCTCTGTAGAAAGCCCGGACTCCCTCCATCTTCATGATTTGTCTGGCACAATCAGCCATACCTGAGTATTGTCCCGTCTTTCTTAATGTCAGACGAGTCTTCAGCACCTACACAACACAAGAGATTATTCTTCAATTGGACATTGGACAAGGAAATATCAATTGTTTTTGTATTCTTGTATTTACAAAGAAACAGCATCAAGAGGCCATTTTCCCAAACTTTTTCAGATCGAGACCCCGAAGAGAAATTTGGTGTCTCCCCAGGACCCAAACTTACCAAAATATACCATGAATAGCCACGACATCTATATGAAATGTATTTCATTATAAAAGTACGTCACAGCAATACTCAGTAGTCTGCACACAGCATCTGAGCCAAAAAAGCCCAGTGTAGCAACAAAGAACACTTCTAATTTAATTAGGAAAATTAATTCACATATCATAGCATTGTTATTAATTTTACTCTGCCTATTGGCGAACCAATAAAAACAGGTCAGTGACCCATTTTGGGTCCAGACCCTAACATTGGGAAAGACTGCTTTAGTCTGTCTCTCTGCTGATGGGCTGACGTGCTACGGTAAGTGTATTGTGTCAATTCTGTGTTGGTCACTGCTGGTAGTTGCATTTGTTATATTTGTCATTACATCAGCTAATTACCCGCTACATTTAAACATACACTAGTTCCACTCAAACACTCACAACTCTCGCCTTCTTTTAGCTGCTTTCTTGCTAAATTCCACAGTTGTTTATACGCTTTAGCTCTGTTAGCTACTTTAGCTAAGCAGTTAGCTTAGCAGATAGCGATGGCTTCTCTCCTTCCCTCTCCTTCTGCTGTCTCTTGCTCGGTGTGTCTAATGTTGTGTTCAGACCAGACGCAAATAAAATAATCTACTCGTAAAGTTTGTACGCTGGAATCTTTTGTTTTGACTTGATTCATTTGCGTGCGGAAGTTCAGATTTTTCAACTCACGTGAATGAGAGAATTTACATCATTGTGCCATCTTTACATGACTTTATATTCAATTCATTCGCACAAATTAATTAATTTACATCCGGTGTGTACACGACATAATGTTTAGCTACTTCACTGCCTCCTTTAGTGATAATGGTAATAAATGTAGTTCATTCGTTGGTTACTTATTTGGAAGCGCGGCTCTGCACCATGAACATTTGTTAGCTGCTGTAGTTAGCCAGCTACCTGTAGCTGGTGCGGACCAACATAGTGCAGCATCTGTAAGCTGCCTCCTGGCAAACCCCGAGCAGCCGGGTGGCTGGGTGACTGTTTCTAACAAGCATCGTGCAAAGCCGAAGCCCACGGTCCACCAACAACCTGTTCATGTGTCTAACAGATTTTCCCCACTCAATGACTCACCCGCTGACAATCCAACTCTGATTATCGGCAGCTCCATTTTGCGACACGTGAAATTAGCGGCACCAGCGACCAAAGTCAAATGCATTCCAGGGGCCAGAGCGTGCGACACTGAATCACATTTAAAACATTTAAAACTGCTGACTAAGGATAATCGTAAATACAGTAAGATTGTTATTCATGTCGGTGGTAATGACACCTGATTACACTAATCAGAGGTCATTAAAATGAATGTTGAGTCGGTGTGTAAATATGGAAAGAATATGTC
The DNA here is from genome assembly GCA_028570985.1 of Heterobranchus longifilis. NCBI lineage: Eukaryota > Metazoa > Chordata > Actinopteri > Siluriformes > Clariidae > Heterobranchus > Heterobranchus longifilis. The sequence goes on along the minus strand of JAOVVB010127330.1, from coordinate 6,798 downwards.
AGACTCTGTAGTTTACTCTGGCCCCCTGCCAAACTTGATTAGTGATGACATGTATAGCCGCATGTCATCGTTCCAGCGCTGGCTGTAAAGGTGGTGCCCAGTAAATGATGAGGCTTCATAGTTAATTGGCAGTCCTTCTGGGGAAATCCTGGTCTGATTAGGAGAGATGCCATCCATATCTTGAAATATGGTTGAATTTATTAGTGGTCCTAAACCATGACAAGTTGAGACCAGGAAGCGAGTTGCAGTCTTACACATTTCTCTGCATTTCAATTAGAGCAGTCATCCACCCAAAATGAAAATCATATAAAAACGGTGTCTGTCCCCTGACCACTTAAATGAATTAAATAAAAAGTAAACAGAAGATGAATTACACATGAACACCATATTGATTTATTTTGTCTTACTGAAACCTGGCTGCGCCATGACTTCCCAGTCATATTCTCACATTCCTCGAGGCAGCAGACATGGAGGGGGAGTTGCAGCCATAGAAATGTAATTGGAATAGAAGGGTCAGCGAGCTGGTTTCGGTGGTCATTTGCCGAGTACACAACAAAATGGCGATTGTTGTTATGGTGACAACGCACGTCAGTAAAGTGTGTTGCAGACTACACAGTGGAACGGATGGCTGTCTGTCTCCTCCCGGTGAATTAACGTTTATTAACTTAACTTTAATTAATGTCTTCTCGCGGCGGGGAGGCGGCGGGACCCCCGTCGGCTACCAGCCTGCTGTTCGGATCATTTTCTGTAACTAGCCTCTTGTTAGCTTTGCCTTTTATATATTAAATACACACTCTCCCTGGAGTTTTTTGCCTTTTATATCTGAGTGTATTTTGACTTTAACCACAGCGTTGTCACACCATAAAAACATCATTATTTTTTCAAAATACACTCAGATATGAAGGAAAAAGACAACAGGTAACCATAAATAATGGCAGTGCATCATTGTAGGTTATCAGACATGGATAATGTTTGTTACCTGACAAAAAAATACTTTTTCTATGCTATATTTGTAAACTTACATTCTGGTGGTGGCTGCGTAGAGTTGTGTCCGACTCGTCCTGTCATCCAAATAATTCCAATAAGTCCAAACGCAAAGTGGTTATTGAAATAAAGTAGATGTAATCACTTCCAAGACACGTTTTTCTTAAATGAAATGTCCAGTTTCAAGTCATGTTTTAGGCGTTTAAACTTTCAAAACAAATATTTCCACTGCTCCGTGCAGTCTGCTGTCCCCGGTCCTCCGATGACAGCAGCGTGTTTTACACTGAAAAAAATAAGTGCTTTACACACTGAAAAGAAATAAGCTGCAACTTGCAACAAACTGCTGCAAAACCTGACCTCAGTGACTCCACGACTGCCGCAAATCGCTTTATATGGAAGTAGCCCGCTCAGTTGTTTTCAATGGAACGGTACACATAAAAATGGCCGCCGCTCTGACCATTCTGCTCCGTTGATTTGAACAGCAATGTCCTTTCTATCAATTTAATTTCTATGGTTGCAGCCATTTTTGAGTCAAGCCTATTAATCAACCCTCAACCTAAACAAAATTATAACTAATTTGAAAGCCTTTTTCTTAGTCTGGAAAACAACACAGCTGATTATGTGAACCTTCCAATCACACAAAATTCAAACTTACCTCCATGGGGTAGATAATGGTCTGGGCAGTAGCTCCTGCCAGAGAGCCAGCAATGAACCTCTCTTGTACCCTTAAACCACCGCCCTCTTTACTTCCTCGAATCAGCCACTTGATCTAGAGTAAGAGAACAGGAGGAGCAGGCAGAAGCCACGGAAGAAGGGAGAGCACAGAGGAGTGGTAGTGATATGATACAGCATGCGAAAAAGGGAGTGCAAAGCGTTTGATTACCCTGACATGTATGAAAATGATGTAGGATCAGGGACACTGGAAGTGGGGGTGCTGAGGGGGCTGCAGCACCCCTATTGGTAGGGGACAGTAACTGCAAGGCAAAAAGTTTACTAAACAAATCAATAAAAAATGTTTATTTTGCATAAACACTACAGTCTATAAAACATGGTTGTTCGTGAGCTAACTATGGATCTATAATATTCTCTAAATTATATACTATACAAGTATTCTCATGAACCGGTTTGTATGATATCTTACAAAATACGACCTTTCTATTTGATGTTGTGAAACTGTCCCCAGTGCTTACATATGGAAGTAGTGATTTTAACCTAAACCATGTTGTTTTTTTCCTAACTGTACCAAGCAGATGTCTTGCCTAAACCTAACCAAGTAGTTCAGTTTCACAATGTTAACCACCGCGTCCATATGACCGTTTTACAACGTTAAATAGAACAGTCATGTTTCGTAAGATATCATACAAACTCGTTCATGGCAATACTTTGACTGTCCCGAGTTGAATATGGTGCTACGCCTCTTTGACATACAGCATGTTGGAGTTCAAGTTTGCTATCTGTTGTAAAACATTCTAAAACTGATGTAAATGTGTAAAATATACAATCCACAAATGTTGTGCAGCATTTAATATGATGTCATCATAGACATTTCTCTCAGCACTCAACTCCGACTGACTTCCAGTGTCCCTGTGTAGGATTCATTCACTTTATCTGAGACAGAGGAACCATCAGGATTGGCCCTAAAGAACAATTATTCCTTGTTGATGCTCCAAGATGACGTACACAAACCTTTGCAGCAGCAAATCTATCTGCTAGCAAACTATATGCAAGGAGATACATTTTCACTTTGTCATTGATTAAATGGAGTGAACTGACCTGTTCATAGGCCATAAACTTAATGGCAGATTCGGGGGCAATCTTAAGGACATTGATGCCATTTCCCCTCCAGAGTGAGGAGATGCCTCCCTCCTGGACCATCCCCCTCAGTCCAGACCACAGATTAATCCTGCGAGACTTAGAGCCATGTACCTGGACAAACAAACAAACAATGCTGGGTCAGTCATCTGTATTACAACCTGTCATAAGTTTGAAATGTTCCTGTAGGCTCGTGTGTACATTGACGTGGTGTTGGTCAGGTTTGCCTGGTCAGGTAGAAAAGTTCAGCAGTATGTCAACACGTTGATAAATAGTTTTACACTTCCAGCAGACAGAGCAACATTCTCATTCATCTGGTGTTTGTGTCCACCTGATGAATATAAGGTCGTTTGCACACCTGGAGTTCGGTCCGTTGGTCCGGACCAAATGAAAAAATTATAGATTGTTGCATTTTAGTTCTGGTCCGGTTCGCTTTCACACAGACTTTTACAAATGAACCAAGAGGAGTAAACATGACTGGCAGAGAACTTTCTGATTGGACAGTTTTGCATCAGGACCCTCGTGGGGATGACAGACATGCAGTACTGATTATAAGCATTATTATTATTATTATTAGGCAGTGTTTTTTTATCTCTGCACCAGCGTCTGTTCAATTGTTCCCAATGAGAAGGGAGCGGATGTGTCCGCAGAGAGAGAGAGAGAGAAAAAAAAAGCGTTGTACACATCATCTTTTTCACAGCGCTCAGACAGTTTTGACTACAAATCAACACAACCAGGTAACATTAAAGACATGATTCTGGGCTTATTACTGCGGGATCGCTGCCTGTCACACAGGGGAACGGAAAAAGTCACGGAGAGGGATACAAGACGTGAATACGTGTTACCGTGGTTACCAAAATAAACACGGCCCATACACAGATCAATAATATGATCGGTTCCTGAACACGTCGTGATAAACAGATGGATTTATTAGTAGTATAGCGTTTGAAACGTGCTAAAATCACACATCTTCTATCATAAAATGCTGTGGTTTGTGCGCTTGCTTTCACACCACAAATGAACCGCTCCAGAGTCTGTTTAGAACCAGACCGAGACCCACATTTTCCTCCCCAGAGACCAAGATAGCTTTCACACCAGCTCAAACAAACCGTACTATCCGACCAAACGCTCCAGCGTTCGATTAAAACGGACCAAACAGCTCAGGTGTGAAAGCGACCTAAGTCCAATATTGACAATATTTAACGTTAACACCAAACATACAATGTCAATAACTCTGTTACACCAAAACATCCACTTCTCCCTTATAGATTACAATTTCAGTTTTAATATGTACATATCATCTGTCACTGTCATAGAAAGTAAAAAGTCTGAAGTCTGAAGAGTGAGGCCAGTGTGGAAGTGCCTTCATTCATCTGTTCCCTAAATGCTGCTGATCTTTCAACAGAGTCAACCTCGCTCTGTGTTTCAGCTGCTAATGCTCCAACCACCCACCTGAACTACCCACTGTGTGCTTTGTTTCATTTCTCTAAGTGAATGTCAGTGCAGCATTTGGGGGATGGAGTGAGCTCCAGACTGAAAGATCGAGTGTTATCAACGGTGCAGACCAAAATAACTGGATAGACCTACAACCAATCAGAGCAGCGCATATGCTGGTTGGGATGGTGCCTGGTCTGTTTTCAAGCCTGGTCACAAACTTTGTTAAATTACAGCTAAACAGGACACTAACATGTCTTTCTGAAAACATTTAGGCAAGAAATAGGCAATACAGTATCAGAACACTGATTCATATTTGATCAGCACTGCCTAGTTTGACAGTTTGAGCCTGGTGTGTTGCACTGGACGGACCTACAGGACGGTGACGTTCCTCTGTCAGTCATCGTATCAAACTAGAGCTGCAATGATTAGTCGACTAATCAATTAGTCGATCGACAGAAAAATAATCAGCTACTATTTTGATAATCAATTAATTGTTAAAGTAATTTTCCATGCAAAAATGGCAGAAAACGCTGTCTCCAGCATCTCAAATATGGAAATCTCCTGTTTTCTCTGTCTTTGGATTCGGTACTGACAAAACAAGACATTTAAATCACCATGAAAACTAGGATGGACATTTTTCACTATTTTCTGACATTTTATAGGCCAAATGACTAATCAATTAATTGACGAAATAATTGGCAGATTAATCGATAATGAAAATAATCGTTAGTTGCAGCTGTATATCAAACACGCCCCATATGAAATAAAGAGTTGTGATTTGTCTGCCCAGGGCCTGGTCGGCTGGAAATCTGTCTGAACAGGAGGGGGACCAGACGTATCTGCCAGAGCAATGAAACATGAGCTCGCAGATTTGTCTGCATTTACAGTTGATATCTGACATTTTGCTAGCCATTTCTCAGTTTTCCAATTAAAATGCATGATGAATCTGTGAATGAGTGGCATACTAAATAGCATTGCCTGCTAGTGGCATGGTAACTCACCTCATCAGTCAGTAGAATAAATACATATTCTCATTGAAATGATATACAGCCTCCGGTCGTATCTCTGGAGCATCAGTTACAAGCAATTGCTAATGTTGTACAATACAGTTGTATAATATATAGTTTACATTACAATGCTTAAAAAGGGGGCGGCTGTGGCTCAGTAGAGTGATTGTCCACTAACCGGAAGGTCGGTGGTTTGATGTCCGAGGGTTCTTGGGTAATATATTTAACCCCAATTGCTCCTGATGGCATAGACAATGAGTGTTCGTGTGAATGTTTATCACTCCACATGCTCACACCTGTTCAATCAGGACAGACTCAAATAAAGATTTTTATTACAAAGTGCATGATAATGATAAATGTGAAGAGTCTTTTGGCGATTAGACCCCGCTGTGACGTGGTAGATAGGGGGCCAGCGATGCTGTGATAGAGAGGATTATGGGGTCTAGACACTGGTGGTGGTGAGAGGGTTGCTGAAGATCTGGATGATGGGATGTGGAGCAGGACTGGGCACTGATGTGATGGAGGCTGGAGGTGAATGGGGTGGAGGAGGGTTGCATCAGTTTGTACCAAACGACAAACTAGCAACGGAGAGAATGACATGGTTTAAAATATGACAGTAACGATGTGATTGGACATCGAGAGATCATGGCTTAATCTGATTGGTGAAACTTAAAGAGTGCACGCCCCTGATCAGCTGATAGATGCAGCAGGAGGAGGAGGAGGGAGGGAGAGGGATGAATGAGTGAGTAAATGATGTAGTCTTCCTGTCTGAATTTATGCATAAGCTTAATTTCAATCAGGACAGACTCCAATAAAGTGTACAATGAATTATATTATGAATACATGATAATAAGAAATGTGAGTCTGTTGGCGATTAGACCCTGTCGTGACGTAGTAGATGGGGGGGGGGTAGATAGGGTAGATAGGATAGAGTAGATAGGATTCCCCCCAAAAGAATAGAAAACATAAAGTGTGGAATAAAATGAATACGAATACCTTATCTTACTGGGAAGCAGTGATTTCTAAGCAAAATAGACAGAGAAAGTTAAGCAGAATAAAAAATTGTTATTCTTACGTGAGGTCATGCTAGACCCTATAATACAGCAAATGAGGTCACGATAGACCCGTGCAGAGGATGAGGTCACGACAGACCAGTACAGAGGATGAGGTCACGACAGACCAGTACAGAGGATGAGGTCACGATAGACGCGTGTGATGAGAGATATCATGTTGATGCCATCTTGAAACATTTGCAATGAATGATGTCACGACAGACCAGTGCGGTGAACGAGGTCATGATAGACGCACACAGAGTAGAATTATACTCACAGGGTTAAATAACACACCCTGTATGAAAATGTAAATACAAGACAATACACTGTGTTTAAAAGAAAGAACATAAATGAAACATACAATGATACATAAAACATACAACATAGACCTGTGCAATAAGTGAAGTCGCCTTGATATCATAATCACTATGCAATGAATGAGGTCACGATAGACCGGTGCAATGAATGAGGTCACGATAGACCGGTGCAATGAATGAGGTCACGAT
>JAOVVB010127301.1:0-12360 GCA_028570985.1 Heterobranchus longifilis | reverse complement strand
CACCATATAGACACGTTAACATGGTTAAAAACACCATATAGACACGTTAACATGGTTAAAAACACCATATAGACATGCTAACATCTCAACCTTTTTTAATAAATGTTTACCTGCCAAACAATGCTAAACTAGAGACCAGCACAGGACGGAGGATTTGTCCCATGCAGGGACCCTTCATCTGAGAGTTTGTCTGTTATTTGTCTAAACAAATGAATTCTCTTTATGTATAAAAAATGGGAGTGCTGCACGGGGTCAAAAAACTTTGTGTGTTGGTAGTTAAAATGAGAAATCAGGTGCTCTTCAAGGACAGGGCAAATAATTAAATGAGAACAAAAGGCTGACTGTCCAGCTTACTTTCAGTGGAAGTCCATGGTGTGGATTGTCAAGTTAAGTCTTCTTCCTCAGACCGTTTTTTGACTTCTCTTTATTTGAAACAATGCATGTTAATAACATTTGGTAAAGTTTAATCTGTAAATATCATGGCAGTGCAAGTCATGCTTCTGCCAATGAGGAGGAAACTGTCAATGTTGTGAGCATTGTCTGACATTTATGTTTAGCTTGCTGTGGTTTCCTCTAAACTAGGCCAGCGCGGGGTGTGGGTCTGTCCAGGTCTGACTTTACAGTAATCAACACGGCACTGCCATTGTGTTATTTGTAGGTAGCAGCAGCAGCACTGGACTCATATTTTCATTATTAATGAGTAAGACAGAGAATTAAGTACTTTTTAGGGATGCATGATATATATCGGTACCGATAAATTATAGGCCGATAATGGGAAATTTATATTATTATGCATTATTCCGATAATGAAATTATAGCTGATAAATTATCGGCTGATAATACTGGGGCTGTCTTCGATTAAATTGATCGATCGATGTGTAAGAGGGGACAGCAGATAATACGGAGCCAAATTGCTTTAATTGACTTAACAAGCGCAGCATCTACGCACTCGATACAGCAGGTGGTGGTATGCACCTTTAAAGTTGGTTTGCGATCCGCCAATAAACATGTATTGATTATACATCGACATGTCTGATTTGACAGATTATGTCAAAGCATTTAATTTGAATTCAGAGGCAAAATGCTCCATAAAAGCCAAAGTATGTTTGTGAAGTTTCTTTTAAATAAAATCAGTCAGAAGTGTTGTTTGTTTTTGTTGTGTTAACATCAGTTATATTTGGTCAGAGCTATGGAATATTAAATCACTACATTTTAACCTTTCTTACCCTCAGGTGTGCATGAACTACAGGTTATGAACTTCTTTTTAAAATACAAAAAATTGCAATTATTTTATCTGTATCGGTATCGATATCGGTATCAATATTGACTACATTGAGTCAAAGTCGAGGGCGATGTTCTACACATAAGAAACTCAATAACTGTTATTTCATAAATATTACTAAATAAATATATAATACTATAATATTTTTAGAATAGTTAGTGAAATGTAATGTATTTTTAACATGTTGCAGCTGTCCATATGGTGTCGCAACTGTGGGGGCAGTTGCAACATCTGATTTTTTCCATTCAAATACATATTGTAAATGTTATGTCATATGTAATCATCTTTAAATGGTATAGGTAATTAGCAGACAGATGTAAGTTTAATATATAAAAATTTGGTTGGTCTAGTCCAAATAGTTTCTGAGTAACTGAGAGGAATGCACAAAGTGTCGCACCCGTCCCCAGGCTCACCTTTTTCATTCAGGAGAACCTGGTAAAAGTAGGCCGGCCTTAAGACTGAGCTAATGCTAGGCTAACCTGCAATACTACACTGCTGTATTCAGGTCTGGAAGAAATACTACAAATGTACTGCATGCTTACATTACAAAATGCTCACAGATAACTCAAAGCATGAGGCAGAATGATTATTAGTGTAACATGTAACAAGGAGTGTGCTGTTATTGGCCTCATTATGCAAACACAATGCAAATACGTTTCATTTAGTGACATGAGTGCAACAAAGTTGTGCGACATGCAAATCACAAGTGGAACCCTCACTTCACCTATAGTGGTGTGAAAATATTACACACACACACACCCCACGCATGCACACACACACACACACACACACACCCTCATCAAAAAGGGAAGAAGAAATTCTGTCTCCCCACCTCAGAAAGCAAGGTCAAAACAAGTGACTGTCCCACATCACTCTCTAGTGGTGAGAGGCAGCACAGCACACACACACACACCGTCAGCTCCCTGTCAGTGATGCACACAGTGACGCTTCTTTTTAGGAACAACTGATATTTATGTTTAGCTTGCCGTGGCGTCCTCCTAATGAGACTAAAAAGTTTGTTGAAGCCAAATATTGCAAATTTCATTTAAAGTCCCCTTGCTAATTAAATGTGTTTCACTTATTGTTCACTTGGATGTTTGAGCTACGATGTGACGATATGAACATTTCATGTCACGATTATCCTGGCCGAAACAATTCACAATATTATCCTGATAATTAAAACTCTTAAAATGGCACTAAAATACACTGGAATTACTTTACCTTACGTTTTCATTTGTAGGGACGTTTTTGCCAAAACATTAGAACTTTTTTCTCGAAACATTGAAACTTTTTTCTCAAACAAAATTAACTTAAATGATTACTAGCTTCACCGTGCAGAGTTGATCGCTTGATTTCAAATTCCTCTGCTGAAGAGGGAAACGTTACTCCAGCTTTAATCTGAGTTTAAGACGAGATCGGAAGTCAACCGTGGTCCAGTACGCAACTTACACACGTGTGATGACGTGAACACACACACACACACACACACACACACACACACACTGAGAATTTACTTTTCAGTGAAGTAGAGGACATCTTGTGTCCAGCAGTTACACTTTTGATACAAACAATATTTGCATATTCATTGATTTTGGATTCTTCTTGAGAAAGGAATAGATTTGTGGAGATACAAAATATTATTCAAAGCAGATCATTTGTCTTCCGACAGCTTTAAAGTAGCATTACAATAGTTGTAAGTAATTATCTTTCATAATGAATGTCTCTGTCAGTATGTGCAGTGTTGGAAGAAGTTTTCAGATCCTTAAGTAAACGATGCAACAATCTAAAAATACTCCATAGCAAGTAAATTCATGTTTTCAAAGTCTGACCGATTAATGACATTTTGAGATAACCAGCATCGGCCAATTATCTCAGATCACAAGGCCGATTAAAGTGCTGAGTGTTTTTTCTGTAAATATTCCTACTTTTTTTCTGGAAACATTCTGACTCTTTTCTCCAAACATTGCAACTTTTTTTCTCGAAAAATTACAACTTTTTTTCTGGAAACATTTTTCTTTCATTTTTCACGTTTCTTGCAACATTACGACTGATGCAGATCTACAAAAGGAGCAAAAACAAAGAGATGCTGCTCGGTGCTCCTGAGCACTAACGTTGTTTTTATTTATGTACGTTTATATATTTCAGAAACAAAGAGATGCTGCTATCTGCTGAATAAGTGTTTCATAAATGTTCATATTTAAGTTCAGCAATTTTTAATTTTATCAGATGCAAAAAATTATCACATTGAAAAACACATATCAGTTGACCACTAGTAAAGATTACACCTGCCAGTGAACTGCTACAATACATCTCCCAATATCTGACACTTTTATATAAATATTCTACACTCATGCACCCTGACTGTAAGTGAAGCATGTACTGTAAAAACTAGGGCTGTCCTCGATTAAATACATTCTTAGTCGACTAACACGATTTTGTCGACTAATTGATTAGTTGATTTAATCGACAGGTCTGTAAAACTGAGTTTGTCCACAAAGAATCGTGCAAAAGCACCACTTTAAATCTGGTGTTTATCTGAGATGTGCTCAGAAGTTTCTGTGAAATAAGTCATTCAGCATGAAATAATATGGCTGGGCGATATCTGGCAAGAATCTTCTGTCCCGATAGAGTTAATTTTATATCTCAACAACAATATATATCACGATATAGCATGTTTTCTGGTAATTTAATAAATAAATAGTCTATATGAAATAACAACATGGTAAAGCCTATTTTGTATACTCCTGTGTGAATACTTGACAAATGAAAAGCATTTTCTCATTTAATTAAGAACTTTAGTTTTTCAGCTATACATAAGCACAAATACATAATCAGATTAAGACATTTGACTTATTATGTGCTTATTATCAATTTAGACGACGTAATACCACAATATCTCGATTTATGATTTCATCATGATGAGAATCTATTGAAAGAAAAAAAAAAGACTAATCGACTAACAACATTTTTGTCGACTAATCCACTGGTTCCAACCTGGGGGTCCCGACCCCCACTAAGGGTCGCCAAAACTTCACAGGGGGTCGCGAGGCCTCCTTGATTTTAAGAGATGTAAGACAACTTCTTAAAATATATATACACAGTTGGCCCATACCTCTGTATTTCATTCATTTTTGTGAAGAAAACTAAATTAAATTGTTATTTTTAAAAATTGGATTATTATTCAAACAATAAACCTAAAAACCACCCCCAGGATAAGGGTACTATTAAGTATGTATGATTATTTTTAAAAAAACATAATACAGAGAATTGTATGAAAAGTTCCTGAAAATAAAAGGGAAACTTAAATAATCTGCTCAAAATTCATCCAAATCACTTGTTTTATGCAAACTTCCTGCAGTTATTGCGTTCACTATTTGGATTAATTGTTCAGTTTATCAGTTGTTCTGTACTGTTATTATTATGCATTGAATATAACATGAAATATCCATAAAATATGTTACTAAAGCCGGAGATATACATGCGCATATCACGTGTTAACAGACAAAACAGATGCAGGATACGTGAGGCAGCGTCATGCGTTCATGTAGTTAAAAGTATATCTGCGGCTTTAGTCAGGGCTCGTCAGTTTACTGAATGATAGAAAAGTCCCTTAATGATAAAGGCTGGACTAATCGACTAAGCTGGGCCAGCCCCAGTAAAAACGAGGCACACATCCAAATCCAGCTAAAATTAGCCTCCCTGAATCTTATTTTCCGCAGCTGGAAAGAACTTTACAGCACTCTGTTAAGGGGCAGAGTCTCTTGATAAAGTCTAAATTATACAGTAAGCAAAACCTGGAGAACAAACACAGTCCAATGTCCTTCACTTTGATTCAGCTGTATCTGCTATCAGTATCATAAATATGACAATAATTCATACGCCATACCTCCTGCTGGTTATTACACTGAAGTCATAGTAGCAAAGTTCAGCAATGGTCAATGATAAAACCCATTTAGACTGAAGCAAAGTTCACCGGACTCTCCTGGTATTTAAAGGAGAGGGACGCCGACAGAGCTGAGAGCTTCTCCAAAATATGGCTTCACATACACACACATGTACACACATGTACACACAGAAACAAAACATGACAATCAGTGACTTCCAGCAGGCGATATGTGTGTGTGTGCGGTACATTAGCAGCCTGTTGTTCAGGCCCGTGAAGGGTGATAAGGCCGAGATATGAAAACGGCCAGTTAAGGACATAAAGCTGTAACAGATATTATCACAGGCCTGTGCAGAATCTGATCCAAGACACCAACAATAAACTCACTTCCTTTCCAAGAAATAATCGGAACTTTGCCTTCCAGTTCCCATCACTGTATTCCTGCACCAAGTATAAAGTCTGGAGGAACTCTATTACAGGAATTCAGATCCCAACATTTTTCCTTCAGGGGCCCCTTTTCTATCATTCAGTAAACTGACGGCCCCTGACTAAAGCCGGAGATATAACTACACAAATGCATGCCGCTGCCTGGCGTATCCTGCGTCCTCAGAAATTAACGCAACACAATGCTACACAAACGGGTTAATCAGCAAGTATATCTCCAGCTTTAGCTTATCATATTTTATGGATATTTCATATTATATTCAATGCATAATAATGATAGCACAGAATAACTGATACACTGTACAGTTAACCCAAATAGTGAACGTAATAACTGCAGGAAGTTTGTGTAAAATGAGACATTTGGATGAATTTTGAATATTATTTCCTGTGAATATTGCATCAGAGATGAGTTTTCCTCTTATTTTTGCAAGCTTTTATACAATTCTCTGTATTGTGTTTTTTTTAACAAATCATACATACTTTTTTTTTTTTAAGTTTATATCTTTTTTTGTGAATGCAATAACTGCAGGACGTTTGTGTAAAATGAGACATTTGGATGAATTTGGATTATTATCATTTCCTGTGAATATTGCAGTTTTGAAATTGAAATTGAGTTTTTTGAAAACTTTTAATACAATGTACATGTAGTGTACAATGTAAAATACTTTTAATAAATCATACATAGTTAATAGTACCCTTATCCTGTGAGGTTTTTTTTATAGTTTATATCTTTTTTTGTGACCAATTCTTTTTATTTCATTTAATTTTTCAAGTGTAAACAAAACTTCTTCATGTTTAGACAGCATGTTTACAGCAGACATCAACAATAAACTCAATGAAACAGAAGGCAAAAAAAATGTTTTTTAAAATGACTTAGTTACTTACATTGTCCTGTCTCTGGTTGTTCTGTCTGTAAGCCAGTAAATCCCTGTAAATGCTGCAACTAACTTTAAAAATAACAACTGAATATATATATATATATTTTTTTTTAAGTTGTTTTACAACCCTTAAAGGCCTCGCGACCCCCTGCAAATCTTTGGCGACCCCTAGTGGGGGTCGGGAACCACTGCTCTCGTCAAACATATTTAGTAATGAGTTTTGCATTTTTACAGGGTTTTAAGACTAATGGTGCCTTCAAATAGGACAGTGTTTCACAAGGAGTTCATATTAAACATACAATCTGTAATTTTCTGCTGCTCTCTCAATCAAAAGAATAACAGAAGACGGAGCAATGCCGTCATTGCAGTCAGTTTCCTGATTTGTTGATCGTTCAGGAGGTTTTTACCAGGAGCCGAATTATCCGCAGATGTCGCCTCCTCTCCAAAACAAACACACCTTAAAACCGGTAAAAACACTGAATAAAGCCGCTGACGTTTGCTCAGCTTGTTTCTCTGACGACTTAAGATCCAGACGTCTGCTGACTAAAATCCTTCATCCGGTTAAAATATAGAGTTAAAAATGACCAATCTAAAAATGTATTGTAAAAATGTGGCTTAAAATGGGAGAAAAAGTCAATTTATGACAACCACAACACTGACAGGCAACTTATTTCTCTAATTTATTTTTTCTCTAAATTTCTCTAAACATTATGACTTTTTTCTCAAAACACCACAGATAGGACACTGTAATAAACTGCAGTCAGTTTGTGAGGATATTCACGATTATCATGATAATAAAAATTCACCACGATTAACTTATTGTGAGTGTTTTTTTTATCGCGATCCATGATGAAATCCATTATTGTCCCATCCCTGCCAGAAATGAGAATTAGATTTCATATTCAGTAAATAAAGATACTTTTAACTAATTGTGGTATATTTCCAATGCATCATTTCTGAACCTGAGCCGTTCTAAAACAAAACCTCGTGCAATGAGACATTTATGATCAATTCGTGTATCTTTTAACAGGTATTTTATAAAAAAACAACCCAGAGAGTTGAGTAAACTACAGTTACACTATAAGACACCAAACTGTGATATGATAAAAATGTAAGATATATAACTATAAGTCATTGCAGCTGCAGCGCTGAGCTGCACAGAGGATAAACATTAGCTCCTTATGGCTATCATTATTCAACTAAATACCTGCAGCAAATACAAACAGATAAAGTGACCCAGATTAGCCAGCATACGTTGCCTTGTTGAAATGTAACACTATTTGAAAGGTGTCCACTTTCAGAGGAACACAAACCACCTCTGGCATGCAACAGGAGTCCTGCAGGAGACCTGAGGGTATAAAGTCCCCACAGGCCTCTTGAGAAACACCACCAGTGTCCTGTGGCCGGGGCCGGGGCCCCTGGTGCACCACGGCAGAGACAAAACCATGTGCAGAAATCACACAGTAACACAGGTCACACACACTGTATAGCAGGGCTGCACAATTAATCAAAATTGTATCGAAATCACAATATGGACCAGTGCAATATCCAAATCGCAGGAGGGCACAATATATTTATTAAAGGCAAAATGTGTCACAGTGCTGCTGCAGGGATCATACAGATCATACAGACTTAAGAAAAAAATCTTTGTTTGGTACCGGTCCTCACAAAAAAAATCACGCCATAAATACAATTTTCAATGAAAATGAGAATAATTATGCAAAAATGATCATTTCCTGAAATATCGTGAATCATATCGCAATCACAATATCAGTCAAAATAATCGCAATTAGATATTTTCCTCATATGATAGTTTAGGCAACAAAAACACTTTGTTAGGTTTAGGCAACGCTGCAACAAATACAGCACGCCGTGACGCAGGGCGTGATGTGACTAACAATTAAAAATAATAACACTGACTTTTATTTTCAACGACGGTCCCCTGGGTGACAGTCCTGTGTGTGAAAGTCCTCCCGCCAGTCAAAATAATCACAATTAGATATTTTCCTCATATTGTGCAGCCCTGCTGTACAGCAGTGATGCTCAACTTGCGGCCCGCGGGCCAAATGTGGCCCCCGATAGGGTGCCGAGTGGCCCCCCCGAGCATTTTCTAATTCACAATTAAAATACATTTATTCACACTGGCATTTGTTTTTGTACTTTGAATGTAAAAAAGGTGCCAGCATCAAAATAGAGATTGTTGTTGAGTGCCAGGGGAAGATTGTCAGACTGTATTTCACATATGGCCGAAATCTTCTGTCTCGATTACAGATGTAACAATATGAAAATTTCATATCACGATTACAGTGACCAAAATTATCACGGTTATCAGTATTACTGACGTCACACTAAGTTTTAAAAAAATACAAATACAGTTTGCAGCACTATGAACTTTTTGTTTGCATGAACATTAAAATAACATGTAAAACATATGAAAACCATATCAAATGTGCACTAACATTGGTATTTGAGTGCATTTGAGTATATTAATGACCCCATGCACAACTGACATAAATACAGATGAGTCTTAAGAAGACAGTGATAACGATAACTAAAAGTATTACTAACCGACTGGGAATTTTACTGTGGTTATCATTAAAACTGATATAATCGTTTCATCCCGAATCTCAAGGTCATTCCATACCTCAATAACGATATATATATATATACATGTAATTTAATAAATAAATACACTATATGAAATAACCACATTATAAAGCCTATTTTTGTATACTCCTCCTGTGTGAATTAAATATTTGACAAATGAAAAGTGTTGAGTATTTTCTCGTTTTATTAAGAACTTTAGTGCAAAATGAACATAATGTGCAAGGATCAGAACATAAAGTGTTGTCCAATAAATAATGCCTTAACTCAGTTTGGCTGCTGATTTTTTTTTGACATCACGATTAGAAATGGGACAATAATGGATTTTATCGTGGATCACAATGAAAAACACTCACAATAAGTTGATCGTGTTGAATTTCCATTATCAGAATAATCATGAATATCCTCACAAATTGACTGCAGTTTACTACAGTGTCCTATCTGTGGTGCAATACAAATATTTGTTTCTTCAAAAAAGTTGTAATGTTTTAAGAAAGAAAAGTTGTCATTTTATGAGAAAAAAGTTGTAATGTTTCGATAAAAAAGTTGCAATGTTTCGAGAGAAAAGTCGTAATGTTTCGAGAAAAAAGTTGTAATGTTTCAAGAAAAAAGTTGTAATGTTTCGAGGAAAAAGTCGCAATGTTTCAGGAAAAAAGTTGTTATGTTTCGAGAAAAAAGTTGTAATGTTTCGAGAGAAAAGTTGTAAGGTTTCGAGAAAAAAGTCAGAATGTTTCGAGAGAAAAGTCGTAATGTTTCGAGAAAAAAGTTGTTATGTTTCGAGAGAAAAGTTGTAATGTTTCGAGAAAAAAGTCAGAATGTTTCGAGAGAAAAGTTGTAATGTTTCAAGAAAAAAGTTGCAATGTTTCGAGAAAAAAGTTGTAATGTTTCGAGAAAAAAGTTGTAATGTTTCGAGAAAAAAGTCGCAATGTTTTGAGAAAAAAGTCGTAATGTTTTGAGAAAAAAGTCACAATGTTTTGAGAAAAAAATCAGAATGTTTTGGGCAAAATATCGTAATATTTTGATGGAAAAGTCGTAATATTTTGAGCAAAAGTTGGAATATTTTGAGCTAAAAATCTTAATATTTCGACGAAAAAGTCACAATGTTTTGAGAAAAAAGTCACAATGTTTTGGGCAAAATATCGTAATATTTTGATGGAAAAGTCGTAATATTTTGAGCAAAAGTATCGTTATCGCAATATTCAACAACATTATCACATATTTTCCTCATATCGTGCAGCCCTACATGAAATCTTCACATCGTCCCATGCCTGGGTCAGACTGATTCTTCAATGTTCTTCTTCTGTGGTTTTTCTCTACAGGAAGTATGTGAAGGCCTACATCGACTTCCCAAAACCGCTGGTTGCCGTGGTGAACGGCCCGGCTGTCGGAATCTCAGTCACCATGCTGGGTCTCTTTGACCTGGTGTACGCTACAGACAGGGTACACACACACACACACACACACACACACACACACACACACACACACAGGTCTTATCTGGTCAAATAAAATTGTAATCTCTCCGTCAGGCGACCTTCCACACGCCGTTCAGTCAGCTGGGTCAGAGCGCTGAAGCCTGCTCCTCCTACACCTTCCCCAAAATAATGGGCACCGCCAAGGTACACGCACACGCACATGAATGATATTACGAACATTTTCTCTAAACATTGCACATTTTTTCTTAAAACATCATGTTTTTCTAAAAACATTACAATTTTTTTTCCCAAAACATTATGACTTTCTTATAAAATAACGACTTAACTCTGAGTTTTTTTAATTTTTCGAAACATGACGAACCAAAAATCAGTATATCATCACAGATAGCACTCTGTAGTAAACTGCAGTCAGTTTGTGAGGATATTCACGATTATCCCGATAATGGAAATTCACCCAGATCAACTTAAGAGTGTTTTTTAATATTTTTTTTTTATCACAATTCATGATAAACTCGATTATCGTCATATCACTGCCCTGAATGAAGTCATATTTTCAGACCTAAATAGAGAAAAAGGAAAATGTTGCTGCACGTGCTGATGAACCTTCTGTCTGCAGGTGTTGATGTAGAACAAGTTGTCTTTTATTTAATGTAGATGAATGTGGCTGAGCACTGGTAATACGGTGTTAATAATGTGTTAATAATGTATTAATAAGGTGTTAATACTGTTAATACTGTGTTAATGCGTTAATAAGGTGTTAATACTGTTAATGTGTTAATAAGGTGTTAATACTGTTAATGTGTTAACAATGTGTTAATATGGTGTTAATAAGGTGTTAATACTGTTAATGTGTTAATAAGGTGTTAATACTGTTAATGTGTTAATAAGGTGTTAATACTGTTAATGTGTTAATACGGTGTTAATACTGTTAATGTGTTAATAAGGTGTTAGTAATGTGTTAATAAGGTGTTAATACTGTTAATGTGTTAATAATGTGTTAATGACGTGTTAATACTGTTAATACTGTGTTAATAATGTGTTAATACTTTGCTAATACTTTGTTAATAAGGTGTTACTAATGTGTTAATGACGTGTTAATACTGTTAATAATGTGTTAATAATGTGTTAATAACCTCCTGCAGGCCAGTGAGATGCTGCTGTTCAATAAGAAGCTGACGGCGGTGCAGGCCTGTGATCTCGGTCTGGTCACTGAAGTTTTCCCCGACAGCAGCTTCCAGTCTGAGGTCTGGACCAGACTGAAGGTCTACGCCAAGCTACCTCCCAACGTAAGCACGCACGCACGCGTGCACGCATCACACATCATTTTGCTCGCGCTCTTACAGATGTAACGATATTAAAAGTTCACATCACAACACAACGGTGATATTATACACAGACTCCACCTGACTGTCCGTCATCATGTTGATAAAATGCTGGAAAATAAATTACAATATAATTTTTAGAATGACGCTAGCTGGAGGATAGTCGTAAACATCAGTTTTCTACAGCGTCCTGTCTGTGGTGCTGTACAAATATTTGTTTCTTAAAAAAAGCTGTGATGTTTTGAGATAAAAAGCCACAATTTTATGAGAAAAAAACGTATAATGTTTCAAGACAAAACTCCCAACAAATCAAAATGTAATGTCTCTCTCTCTGTCTGTCTGTCTGTCTGTCTCTCTCTCTGTCTCTCTCTCTCTGTCTGTGTCTCTGTCTGTCTCTCTCTCTCTGTCTGTGTCTCTGTCTGTCTCTCTCTGTCTGTGTCTCTGTCTCTCTCTCTCTCTCTGTCTGTCTCTCTCTCTCTCTGTCTCTCTGTCTGTCTGTCTGTCTGTCTCT
>JAOVVB010127291.1:0-12361 GCA_028570985.1 Heterobranchus longifilis | reverse complement strand
TTCCTTTCAGTTTTTTTTAATTCAACAAGCAATGTGTTGTATTTTAGCAGAATACTGAAAGCAGCAGAAAGGCAGAATTGATATGACTGTTTATTTATCGCAAGTAATATTGTTATCTCAATATTCAACAACGTTATCGTGTGTTTTCCTCATATCGTGCAGCTCTATTCTCTGTATATAATTGTGCCTGTTTTACAAAGGGTTTAACCTGAGCCAGGCCACACAACAATGATAGCAATCATATCACATCCATACAGGGTTAGTAGTATACTGCTGTTAAAAAAAAAAAAAGGATCGGTGCTCGGTATTGGCCGATACTCAAATTCAGCTGTCAGAATCGGTATCGGGAAGGAAAAAATGGTATCGGGACATCTGTATTTTTCGGGAGGGGCTCTTAAAGAGACGGGTGCTAAAACATACAGGTATATTCAGACAGACAGGAGGAGAAAAATAAAGTGTTTTTGAACATTAAAGCATGTAAACATGTTCTAGCAGAAACCCAAAATACAAGTATGAACCTGAATATGTCTCCTTTAAGATGTTTGATGTGTCTTACCCTTGCTCGCAGTCTGAGCAGGAGTTGCACTCTCTCTCTGGGCGTCAGCAACTCTGGAGTCAGCTCGGTCACCAGCCTCACCAGCTCCTCCACCTTTCCATAATGTGGCACATTACAACACTGCACCACTCGCCAGGCGAAGGCACACATCAGACGCAGGGTTGGAACCAGCAGACACAGTGAGGAGACGGACAAGCGGCAACCTGAAAATGGGACAGGAAAGCATGAAACGACAGCATTTAAAATGACACAGCAAACATCACTTATTCCAAACCCAGCACACATGGTCCATCCATACAAGTGCAAAATAATAATATTCAGCAGACAAAATAATAATAATAAGAAGAAGAAGAAATAAAAAAGATCTAGGTGGGAAAATCCCACCTATTTCGTGAGCATTATTACATAAAAGGTATATTTTTGCATTTTCTTTGAACTGTGCCTTTTTGAATGTGACATGCACTGGCCTATCACATAACATTAAATATGTGTAATATTGTACATACATAGAAAAGGCATTGTGGTGTAATTTAAAAAAATAAAGCTGAAAGCTGAAAGAATTTAAAAAAGCAAGTGCAATAATTGAAACAGCCTGTGTTAGCAAATTTCTCACAATATTTGTATAAAAAAAAGTCAGAATTAAAGGAATAACTACTTATCTATCCTGCATAAAGTAACCTAATTCAGAACATAATTTCTAATGTTACAACCTAACTTTACCAGCAATTACATAATGTCTTACAAAAAGAAGTCTAGCTCAGGAGTAAACACCTGATTTGACAGCCCAAATTGAGGGAACTTTCTGCCACAGAATGGCCACATTTTATTTCAAAATAAAACTAAAAAGATCACCTACTGCACCACAAATGTTGTCACCTTGGCTGCAATAATCACTAAAACACTGAAATCCTGTCAGACCTGCCTGGAGTGAAATGTGTCACGTTTACGACAGCAGTTAGTATCACACGCTGTAAATTATAAGCCACAATAACAACTGCTGACTTTACCTAAGTCTTCCGCTGTTTCAGAATGTGATGTCTGCAGAAACGCAGGAGCTGAATCCATGACTTCTTCTCTAATCTCAGCCTCTGCTTTACAACGATCAAGGACTTTGTCCATAATGGCAAACCATCTGCTTTTCTTCTTTTTAGAGTCCTTCAGTTTCTTAATCCTTTGGTACGTCCGTTTCAGCACTTTTATTTTTGACCTGCACTGGTCGGTGGTCTTATCGAAGCCCTGAGTGGCGAGCTCGGAGCTCAGCAGAGCGAACACTCTCTCGTTTCTCGGAGTTGATCGAAGCTGCTCCTGGATGCTCTCCTCTGCCCATCGCGTGAGCAGCACTTTGATTTCATCCGGCGTCCAAACGGCCCGCAACATACCTGTTGAAAGCAACGTAACCCAGTTAATCACAGCGACGGACGCGGATAAAAGCTTTGTCATGAAGTTGAAAACAACGTACCATCCACATGCTCTTCTTCTGTAGGTTGTGTCAGCACAGCGGATGAAGCCACCTCTGTAGAAGTCTCTCCTCCAGGGCCAAGGACGCCATCCAAAATACCAAACCAGTCATTTCTGACGTCCCCGTGTGGCTCCACTTCTTTTATTTTTCTGTACTCCTCTTTAAGGCTATTCACTTTAATGCTGCACTGATGCGGCGTCTTGTCAAACCCCACCAACGCCAGCTCACTGCTGAGGTACGTAAAGACTTTATTGTTTGTTTCTGTGGTGAGAAGCCGATTCTGAATGTTTGGTTGCGCCCAGAGGGTCATCAGCACTTGGACTTCATCAGGTAACCACTGGGTTTCATCTGTCAAAGGACAAAAGAGCAAAATAGAACGAAGGAATGTAAATATTTAAATTATATGAAAGAACAGCATTTAATGCAGACTGGGGTTTCAGTGCTTTTCATTCAATGAATGACTGAGATATATTGCTATCACAAAGTCTGCTACTAGGGATGCAAATTTAAGCAATTTCTTTAATTGATAGACCATTAATAAAATATGTTTGATGTTTTTCCATTTGAAAACTGTTTTAACCACTGACATGAACTAAAATTGGCTACATTAGGAGTTAAAAGCACAAGTAACAAGGAAACACCAAGTTACTTATTTAAACAAAGTAACAACTTAATTATATTATCCACCTCGTGGCGCAACCACATACTACAGCAAATCTACACCACACGTCCCTCGTTTTCTGCACAATCTATTTTTAATCTGTTAAAGTATTAATGCAGATTAATCATATATACATGTATATATATATATATATATATATATATATATGTATTGATGTTTTCATCCTTCCTACTTAAATTCGAGAGGCTAACTCAGTCGACTCTTTCAAAAGTAAACCTAAAACATATCTTTTTGCATCGGTCTTCAACCTCACTTAGTCTCTTACTTAGTCACTTTGTCATATAAAGACCTATATATGTGATGTGCATATATGTATATATTACTTACTATATGTGTTTTTGTACTGTCTTACCTCTGTACGTCTGTGTGCTTTTTTCCAAATGCTATTTATTACTGCTTTACTGTATGTATTGTATGTGTCAAATATTCTATTTATGCTTTGTATGTAGTTTATCTACTTCTATAATTGTTTGTGTATTTTGCGAATTGTAATTTGAGGCATGCTTTGTGATATTGGGCTTTAATAAACTTTGACTTGACCTAATATTGGATCGTTGATCATTGAATCGATACATCGATCTGCAACCATATTTATAACGATAACATGAGAGGGGGAGCTGACGCTGGTCAAAAGTTCCTCCAGTTTGTACATAAAGAGAGGCTGTTCCTGCACTGTATTGTCTGAGCAGCTGATGTGTTCTCTAGCAACACCTGCTGTAGCTTGCTTGAAATTGCATAAATTAAAAAGAAAACAAACATGCAAAACAGAAAACAATCTTGAGATGGTGGCAGCTACTAACCAGCATTTGGCTGCTTTCTAGTTTTAATTTTCTACTTACCATCAGCGTCCAAATCCAGCAGAGACTGTGACTGCCTGCGCAGTGTGGGCTCTGTTGTTTCTGAACGTCGCGCTGCTGCAGCCCTGGAACTGACGACATCATCCATGATGGCAAACCATACGCTGGTGCGGGTGCTGTTGTTTGCACTGTTTTTGATCCTCTTGTACTCCTGCTTCAGTTTTTTGATTTTCTCTCTGCAATTCTTTGGCGCTTTGTTAAATCCAAGCGATGCTAGTTTAGCACTGAGGCTAGCGTAAACTTTATTATTCCTCAGGTTGAGGAGAAGCTCTTCTTGAACAGCGGGATTTGCCCAAAGTGTCAACAATGCTTGGACCTCTTCCGTTGACCAACGGCAGAAGGGCGTGTCTGTGAAAACAAATGGATCATGATTCATCAAGTCATGGCAGTCGATACGCTAAATGCATTTTTAGAAAGCAATGCCTTTATAATAAGTGAATTCACAATTAAAGATGGTGTTCTACAACTACTTTAGTACACTTATTATGCACAGCATTTAGCATCTGACCAATTAACCTAATTTCGCAAGACTATATTTAGGATCTTCTGAGAGACTGTTCCTTAAAAAACTAAAACACTCAGTCATTATCGAGTCACATGCTTCTGCCTCATCTTGTTTAGTCCTAAATATGATTTAATAGTTAGAAACTTTATTGTCCACAATGTGGAAAATTGTCTTTGGCTTCACCACAAACAACATGAATTACAAGTAAGAGTCGTAAAAAACAGTAAAAACACTGGAGTTCATTCATATGCAGTCAAATACAGTTTGATAGGCCTATTAAAAAAAGTAGGCAAAATGTAAAAATAAGAACAAATGTGCAAATTTAGGGAGGGGTGGGGGGGCAGTGCATCATTTGGGACAAATGATTTCTTGTAGACGCTTTTGGTGGTGCTTTCAAAACAAAGCAGGGTATATGTAACTGTAAATGTGTTTTACAATAAGGCAACATATAGAAGATTATTCTCCATTTGACCAAATGAGATACGTTAGTTATAAGTATATTTATCTGTCATCCTGAATTTACCTTCCTTTATCTCGGTGACTACTTGCCTTTGACTGACGTTTGCACTGCAGTGAAGGTCACTGGGGTACTTGTAGACGGAGCGTCAGCATCTTCTAGTTGAATGGAGGAGAAACCTGGGTCTTGTGGGTCCTCTGTGGGGTAAGGTGTCGGGGCTGGTGGAGGGCAGGGTACGAAGGTGCTGTTGTTGCAGCTTACGGGAAAATCAGTCGTAGTGGGTGACTCTGCAAGAGAACAATTACTCTTAATTGATTGGTACAAAACAATTTGTAGCATTCGGTATGCACTGATTTCCTGTATTATTAACGCTGAAAGTCCTGTCAGCATTCATTTGACTTTAATTGTCTGTATTTTTATAATTTAATGCATCTGAATAAGACACGTGGGTAAAGGTGTTTTTATTGGATGGATGATTAAAACATGACTATGAGACTCAATGTACATTGTGCTTATATTTACTGTATTTTGCATTTGTATTTAGTGTGTGTTATACTGGCTGTTTACCTACCAATAAACTGCAGTAGTAGGGCTGCACAATAAATTGTTTTAATTTTTTAATTGCCATTGCGATATCAACTTGCACAATACACACATCGCGAAAGAGATTTTTTTTGAGTTGGTAAAAAGAGTGTATCAGTAGAAAACTGCACTTTAAAATGTAACTATCACTTTTTTTTTCTTTCTTTTTAAATTGTACCTTTTGTGTTCAGTTCAATTCAACAGAATGTTGGAAATTATTCCCTTTCATTTTTTTCATTCATAAAGCAATTTGTTGTATTTTATCAGTATGAATGCAGCAGAAAGACAAAACCACAAAAGTACACTTCTTTTGTTGTTAATTTATCGCTTTATTCAACAACGTTGTTGTATATCGCATATTTTCCTCATATTGTGCAGCCCTTAAACTGCAGGTAAATGCAAACAGCAACTGTTTGACAGTAATGTTTGTCTTTCTGTGACCCCTCACTTTTTCTTCTGCAAAAACCCAAGTTAAACATTAAACCAGGGTAGTCATGAGCTTAAACATGACTTTTTCTATTCAAACAACAAGGACAACTTACCTGTTTTCACGTTTGAAATGATGATTTCAGGTATCATGGCGGCTGACTCTTCTGTGTCTCTTTTACTCATAGTAGTGTCCATTGCGTCATACCAGTTGAAGGTCTTTCTGTTGGCCTCACTTCTCTCACGGTGTTGTTTTATCTTCTTGTATTCTTGTTTAAGCTTCTTTATCTTCTCCCTGCACTGTTTCGCAGAGCGACTCACCCCCATGGCAGCCAGTCGACCTGACACTTCCATGTATACTTTCTCGTTCCTATACGATTCCTCCAGCCCGCGCTGTATTTTTTCCTCTGACCACACTCCAATAAGCGCCTCTGTCTCTTCATGAGTCCAGTACATCAGAGGCTCCATGTCCTTTTCTTTCTTTTTGTTTTTAAACTGAGAACAAGAGGCAGAGAGGATGCTGCTGCTGCTGAATGCTTCTACTCTTTTTTTCAAAATGGCGCTCCTTCCTCTTGTCGCTTAAATGACGTTACGTTATTTGAGCCAATCACGTTGCGCAGCTACAGCTCGGCTGTGGGCGGAGACGGCGGTGGTAGACTGAAAGCGTGATAACGGTTTGGCTCGCATATAGCGGGACAAAGGCGTGCCGTACCGCGCCAGTGGAAATGGGCTGTGACATGCTGAATTGAATTGGTCCTGCTAAATGCAGGTTATTTATAGACAAAACGGATGTCGTCAGCGCTAAATATCTCAACACATCCAAGGGCGTAGGTTTTGTTTCCACATTGGGATACACACATATAAAACTGGTTTGTATGGAAGTGCATTGCATTCCCAAAAGAAAAGGAAAAAAATAGACACCTTATCCTGTAAGTTACTATATCATAATTTGTCACTCTGGTAAAAAACGTGTATGTCCAATACCTTTACTTTTAAGGAATTTTTTTTTTTACATTTTAATGATTTACCTAAGATGAAGTCAGTCTTTTTCATACTTTTTATTGGTTAAATATTTGTAAAATCCACAGACAGACCAAGGGTGACCAAGAGCATTGATTTATAAAAAAAAAAAAGAAGAATGATGACATATGATGCAAGGTTTATGCATGACAGGGATGAATTACAAGATCTCAGCCTAATTATGAGATCCTGATCTCATATATCTCTTAATTATGAGAAATTACAAGTCTTTATTTTAACTTTTTTGTTTTGTGAATGCAATGCACTTCTGTAGCTTTTGCACTGATTTGTGCCTTTTTCTATATCAATTTATGGGGGAAATTTAACTTCTTCAAAATAAAAGTCCTCTGCTACGTTCATATTTTTACTGAGGGGGACAAATGCACATTTTAAATATTGAGGGGGATGTGTCTCCTGCATCCCCTCCGAAATCTACGCCTATGAACACATCATTTCCTAGAAGTCACAAGTGCAAGGGAACGTCTATTTTTCATGGCTTTCTATTTTCAAAAATTGGCAATAAATCAGCTATCCTTATGTAACTTTTGAGCATTGATACCTTGACAGACTAAACATAAACCCCTATTTAGGTCTCATTTCAGGGCTCATGGTGGGCAGACTCTTCACGGTATCGGTTCCGTCGAGTTGATACATGTAAATGTATCCAACCTTTCGAGTTTTGATACTTTCTGCCAAAAAAATCAGTTTCTCTGTGACACAGTCCGTCGAACATACATGCATGTTGGACAGCTGCCGTCCACCCAACAAAACTTCTATTCAATGCATTTACCAGTAATCATGGCATCCTTGTTCTGTGTTTTAAGTGCCTGCACTGCTGTAGCAGGAGCATCCTACGTTAACGGTAGCAAGTGGGAAAAGTCATGGCTTTATGAACACTAGTTCGTTCGAACACTGGACACTAAAAAAACATTCAAAAATATTTATTCATTCATTTTTGCCCATCACAAAAAAACAAACCAGTAAGACAACAGTTCTTTCTTTGCTATGTGTATTTATTTTTCTGCAAAACATCAAAAACAGGTATAATGGCTTGTATACATCCACAATATAAGATGTAAGTAATGGGGAAGAGGATAAGATTCACAGCACAACCTCATCAAACATTTGCATGTTTATTGTGTCCAAGCTAAAATAAAATTGTCACATTTGTGTTAGTTCAACACAATTAAAGCAACAGCACTGCATCTACTGCTGGGGAGAAAAAAAAGTCAAATCCTAATAACACAAATCAGTGTATTTTCACTCTAAAAAAAAGCAAGTAGTTGTAATGTTTACAGTTCAGGGTTACATAAAAAAGCGAGTGGTAAAAGTAATTTTGAATCTCTACAGTTTCTACAAAGATGCGGTAACAAAGATAAAATGTTTCCTAGAGACACTACAACATTTTATTACATAGCAGACAAATTATCTACAGTCACATACATTGAAATACTTTCATTGTATTGTTTACATGGTGCATGTTTGAAATATTGCCTACATACAGGTAACACAATGTTTGGAAAATAACATTTATTTTAATCCATTGCAGGCTTTTTGTAATGATAATCTTATCAGCCATTAACAACTCCAACACTGATCAGAAAATGATCAAAACTGCTCTGCTGCTACCTTATATCTCAAAATGATGTGACAGCTTAGGGTAACATCATTTCTTAAACTAATTTTGTCACATGACTTAATTATAAGAAAAACAGCACTGATAACAGTAAGGCCTGGTTTACGCAGACGCAGAACCGCCGCGATTTGCTGCGAAGCGCCGAGGACCTCTGGCTGCTTCCATTTGGCATCCATGTTAAGTAGTTGTGTCGTTTACATGGCACACGCCACGCCACGGAGGTCCGCAAACGGCTCGCGATCTGGAGCGATCGTTTCGGCGCCTAGTCTATTTTTTCCACGTGCCGCGAGCTCATCTGGCATGAAAACACTGATAATCTATTATAAACCATGTGATAAACATTATAAACATGTTATAAATGATCTGATTGTGATAAATTATCAAATATGTATCCCGTGTGCTAAGCCTTGTGATTTTCCAGCCCCTCTCTCTGCTGTTCTCCTGGAGTTTACATTCCTCCAATTTTTACTCCCCACATGATGGCATTTTATCCACTATATTTATTAGAAATAACCTAGTGTCACTACTGTTTGTGATTGTGCTTTTAAAATGGCGTTATTATCCACATATTTGTCTGTTGTGTCTAAACAGAGATGGACACAGGCGAGCCTGCGTGTGTGCTCTCGGAGCAGTCAGACACACAAACACATAGCCTGTACATCTGCACACACACAAATCAGCTACACGTGTGGCTAGTAAACAGCAAAGGGGCAGAATCGCTTGTTGACCAGCGCGGACAAATGCGCTGGCCAGACTACTGCTCGCCAGAGAATTTTCTGATCACGGCGCTTCGCAGCACTAACATGTCTCATGAAAAACAAGCGTAAAACAATGGGCTTCATTAGTCGAGATGCTCCAACTGGCCGGACAACGACAGGAGCCGGCCACCCATCATGACTCAAATTTGTAGTCTTTAAATCCGATGATCAGAAGAAATTATCCTAACATCATTCTAAATGTGTTTTCACTACCCAAAGCATCATGGTGACCTGATCTCCACCATAAGCTAACAAACCTTGAAAAATTTGAAAACTGCATGATTCAAAGGGTCATCTATGCAGTAGCTATCTGGAATTGGCAAATTTTAATTTGATCAGTGATCAGCCCTGAAACCCCTAATCAGGGCATCCTTATTTAATACAAAATGTTTCTTTGATTAATAATCATCGCTACCCTCTTCTTCCTCGTCGTACTTCCTCTTGAGGGAGGAGGAGTGCTTCTTGTGCTTCCCCCTGTGCCTCCGTTTGCCAGCGAAGTCGGGGTTCGCCTCCCTCAAATGCAGCTGCTCGTGCTTCTTCAGAAGACCCGGGACGGAGAATCCCTTCCCGCACGTGTCGCACGTCCAGGGCTTCTTGCACGTGTGAGTCCGTTTATGGACATTCAGATGGGACGCCAGCTTGTAGGTCTTGCCGCACACGTCGCAGCTGAACGGGCGCTCGTTGGTGTGCAGCCTGATGTGGACCTTCAGATTCCCGACCTGAGTGAAGGTCTTCTCGCATATGGAGCACCGGTAGGGCCTTTCTCTGGTGTGGATCCTCAGGTGAACCCTCAGGCAGTACTTGCTGGAGAACTTCTTTTGGCATATGGGGCACGGGATCTTCGCTTTGGGCACGTGGTCTTGCTGGTGCCGCTTCAGGTCAGACAAATAGACGAAGGTCTTCCCGCACTGGGAGCACAGATACTGACGGTCGCCGATGTGGTAGCCCATGTGTCTCTTCAACAGGCTGGGGACGAGGAATCTCTTCCCGCAGCGCTCGCACATGTGAGGGCGATCTCTGGTGTGCCAGCGCTCGTGGTTGGACAGCTTGAACGCCGTCGGGAAGCTTTTGCTGCAGTGCTTGCACGGGAACGTCATCTGACTCGTGTGGCACTCCATGTGCCTCTTGAAGTATGTGGACTGCGTGAAGCCCTTGTTGCAGATGTTGCAGTAGAAGGGCTTTTGGCCGCTGTGGGCCAGCATGTGCTTCGTCAACGTCTGCAATTTGGTGAAACACTTCCCGCACTGGCCGCAGGCGTACGGACGCATGGTGCTGTGGGTCTTCAGGTGGTTGTTGAGGAACGCCTGTGTTCGGAAGCTTTTGTTGCACGCCGTGCACACGAAAGGCTTCTCTCCTGTGTGAATGCGCTCGTGGTCCATCAGCTTGGACTGGTAAGGGAAGGTCTTATCGCACACGCTGCACGTGAATCTGTCGGCTGGGGGCCTGATTTGCTTTTTTCTTCGTATGCTTGGCTTGAAGTCATCCCCGGAACTAAACCTGGCTGGAGGAAGTGGCGGCAGGGCGGGAAGTGAGAGCGAGTTCGTGGCTATCTGCGACACCCACTGATGCAACGTGACTCGCTGAGTCTTTTGGCCGTCTTTTGTTCCCGCGTTGCCTGCGTTCTGTGCACCGGAAGAGGGTTTGATCGGCATTTGAACTACCCGGAAAGGGATTGATTTCAAGGGGACCCGCTGTGGTTCTGGTTTATCTGGTGCTGCATCTTCCCCTCCGCTTTGTAACGTTGCAGCAGGCTGTTCCTCTGTACAACTTTTCTCCTGCACCAAATTCTCCCCCGGAGCCGTTGTTGTTGTGACGCTCTTTTCCTTTGCAGCACTGCCATCAGCTGTTTTATGACTGTATCGCCCTCTCCCCTGTGGTCTAGTAGCGGGGTCCGCCGGGTTGTCCGAGTCATCTGACATCACTCCCAAGTCTTCAGTGTCGCTGAGGGAGGCGGGACTCGGATCGTTGAGGGTGACCTCTAATCTCTTCGGTGATTCTGGTGGCGGCGGCGGCGGTTCTACTGGTTTGGGCCGAAAGGCGAGTGAAGAGAGCACACAGTTGCCCACCGAGGACGAGATGGTTGCTGCACACACAGAGAAGGCTTTGTCAAATTCATTTTCACTCTATTTAATGATTATCTTTTTCTTTCTGTTTCATCACATGTTCATACAAACAACCTAGGGCTAGGCGATATGACGATATATATCGTCAATAAAATGTAATTTTTTGTAAAAAATGTTCAATATCGTTTCTATTGCAATGTCAAAAAACCAGTGACCAAACTGCATTACGGCAATATTTGACTGATGACTACACTGACTGTCAGCATTACAATACTTTGTTTGTATATGGACACACTTCTAGATGTTTACGTTTCAATTGCACCTTATTTGTACATAAAAACTGCCAGATGTTTACATTTCACTGTATGTGTGTGTAGAACAATGCAAACATGTTAACAAGCCCAATTGCTTACATTGCAACTTTGTACATTCAAAATTATCAGATTATCTCGGAAGAATATTTACATTAGGTTTAGTGCTCATGGCAACTAATGCAGTACATTTCTCATGTAGGGTTAGGGTTAGCTCTGCGTCTTGTATGAGACGCCAGGAGTCAGCAAACAAATATGACGCTGGCATCGTTTAATTTTTGATTTACATGAGTTATTGTGTAGATGAAACAGCAGATTATGTTGAAAATTAAGCATTTTTCAAGGAGTATATTCAAATTCAAGCATATTCCTAACCTTGAAAACATAATGGATAAAATTAAGCATTTTCCAAAACTTTGTACGAACCCTGCATATAAACTATTTATTTATTGAAATACCAGAAAACACGCTATTATCCAGATATGAAATGGCCTATATTGGGATAGAAGATTTTGGCCATATTGCCCAGCCTTAAAACAAAAGTAAGTATACCTTTAACACCAATGAGTCCCTTGGCCTGCTGGTGCAGGAGGAGGGTCTTCAGGTCTCCAGCGTCAGGGATGAAGCCTCCGCACGCCTCCAGGACAGAGGGCTCCGCTGAGATCATGGCACCAAGCTGAGGTAGAGAGGCAGGAAATGGAAACAATGAATGAGTTAACATTATAGATTTCTTTCTACCTCTTAGCTTGCATCATGTTTTTATGTCTTCATGATTCGATACACAGATTATCACCTCAGAAAGCTACAACCTTTTTGTAACAGCTCACAGGCTGTTGTAAAAAAAATGGTGACATTTAAAAGTAATAACCAAAATCCTAAATCCAGATCTTGAAAGGCTTTTTAAATTCTTCAATTATATTCTGTAACATATATTAAAGTCAGTACTTAAATCAGAATCAGAATCAGAAAAACAAAAGTATACATAAACAAATAAAAACAACAACAAAAGCAAAGCAAAGAGCATATGTACAAGTGAAAAAGAAAGCTCC
>JAOVVB010127280.1:0-12361 GCA_028570985.1 Heterobranchus longifilis | reverse complement strand
AGCATGATTTAAATCAATTATTTAAATTTGACCATATGGCCTTAGTGCGGTACATTCAAAAATAATATAGCAGTCATATCACACTTGATATCATGTAGCTTATCTTTTTAAAGAAGAATCTGAAAATGACATAAAACGCAATCTGTACGAATCACGACTCGATAGTCGAACAATGACATAGCCGTCAGTGCTGAAAAAAAAAAAATCAAAAATGGAATGAAATCCTGACCTTAAAATCAAAACTTGAATAGAAACGTGGATTTGGAGAACCGTGACACCCCTATAGTATATTTGATTATTAGTGTGAACACTGTGTGTTGTGATACGAATCAATCGTACCTAATATGAAAACGGCCTAAGCTTTGCATCCCATGCTTCCTATGTAATATATTTAGTGATGGAAAATGTATTCAAATCTTTTATTTCACCATATCACGCATAAATATCACAATGTGTAAAACGTATTATGAACTGGGTGTCTGTGGGGACATTCCTGGAAAAAATTCCAAGCGGCGCCCAGTTAGTGATGCGTTTTCCATCACCCAGCAGTGGTTGCTCCGCTAGAGCAGGGAGGCGGAGCTAACACAACACTCGCTGACTCGATCTTCAACTCAATTGTGTGTGAAGTGGCGTGCTGTTTTTTTCTGGTCTCTCAATTACCACTTATTGCCATATGTGCTGCCAAAACGGAGAACAAAACAGAGATCTTTGAGATTGTAACTTAACCCTACATGAACACACTACTTTCTGCCAAAGTCGGAACCGTTTTGGTTATTTCACATAAGAGATTTCAGTATTTCTGTTTTCCCTCTGTGCTCGACTCACTGGTTTGAAGTGGTCCAGTGGAGTCCAGTGGGATAAAGGTGATGTCACGTACTTCCTTGCACTAATCAGGATTTAGCAACTTCTGAATCAGAATCTGATGGTGGGTTGTTTGTTCACTGCTGATCAATCTAATCCCCATAAAGCCCTGATGAAGCAATTCTTTTCTGAGTGTAACTCTTAATATTCATTTAACTTATTAACTTAGAACTTTTTTTCCCTTAATGGATTATTGATTTAAGGTGTAAGCAGCATATTGATGTTGTAGCTGCTGAAGATGGAGTTGTATGGACTCAGTTTTAAACTGTAGTTTAATCTATAATGCATATGTGTCAGTGACTTTTTCACCATTGTATACATTATAGAGTGCAGCTTTCATACTTTTATACAAGAAAAACAAGATACAATGCATTTGACTGAATACTACAGTATTAGAGTTCATCAGTTAAATGACCTTATTCCGAGACAGAATCACGTGCAACAAACTACAATAACTAGCGCAGATCCTTCCTGAACCCGGATCACCAGCACAGCTCACAGAGCACGGTTTGCTCTGGTGTGCAATCCCATTTCTTCTTAAGCAACCATTTTAGATGGGTACAAATGGTGTCTTTGTTGTTCTACATGAAAAGCAGGGCCAGGGTGATGCCCGTGTTTCCCAGTGAATGCTGATGAGGAGTGAGGGTCCACGTCTATTCCATTCGGTGCGTTTGGTTAGGAGGTGTCAGTTTGAGTGGCGTGGCGGCACAGACGTGGGCCGAGGCGTTGTGCAAGAAGGAAGCCATGTGGACTCAGGCCCTGTTAATAGGAAATGAGTCACTCTATCATGGGCAGAGTCTGCGACGTGGCCCTGACATCATTACTCTCTTCACGGTTTCTATGTGCTCACCCAAACCATATTAGCTTGGTAAGTGCCAATCATTCAATCGCACCAAATGAAGCGCGCTCACCGGGCGGCTATTGCCTTTAATTATTAGGAGAATACACAATGCAGTATCAATGATAAGTGCCCACCCGTGCTGCTGAACCACACTGATATTATGTAAATAGAGGAAGATCAAACCGGCTGAAATAATTTCCGTTTTATGTGACGAAAGGAGAGCGTGGCCCTTTGCCATGATGCTGTCGCTACACCGTGTTATCTCAGTCACTCTAGGCGCTGTTATTGTAATTGTATTTCATGTTTTTGAACAATGAAAGAGTACCAATTTCAAAGCTGCAACACGGTGACAGTGACCTGCAATGAATAGGAAATGTAGAAAGAGTCTTTATAAGCCTGGAATTACACTGTAAGCCCTCCAATTGCATTCAAATAACAATGTTTTTATGGATTAATTCATCTTATGTTTCATTATGGTCCATTGTTTTATTTACACTGCTACTCTCCAATTGCTTCACAACTTTTTGTGGAAAATAAAAGAAATGAAAAAAAGGGAGGAGGGAGCATCGGTCAAGTTGTGGGGAAAATCGCTTTTCTTCATTTTGTATGGAGCACATCCAGTATGAGTGCGCAGGTTAATCCAACCCTGTTATGTAGTCACTTTCCTCTATTTCTATTCACACAGTAATTCATCACTTCCTGCCCTCCATCTGAATTTTGCGCGTTGTAAAAGTCACGTGATTGCATTCGAAACAGTTAAAAGTGAAGAGAGAAATGTAGAATCAGTCAGTGTACATTAAGTCTGTTTTTCCTCTTATCAGGCATTCCTTATCAAGCCTCGCGAAGTGTAACTGCAAAACAGTTGCTTTGTTTCGCAGGTCGGTTGCGCAGATATTTCACACTCCCTGTGATATCTTCATATCAGTGACAATGACAATACTATCAGTGAAATCTCAATAATCTCAAGTCTTTTGTGGCTCCTGTGAAAAGGCCCCAACATCACATTGAAGCTGTACAATAGCCGTCTGCTGTGTGCTTCTTCTGGATGAGACACAGATAATCAGCTCTGCCTCTTTGTGTGTGTGCCCTTTAGCCAAAGGACCAGAGCTGCTGCAGTGTGGTGCTCAGCCAATCACAGGCCTGAGAACCGAAGCGGGGTGGGGTGGGGGGGGGACGGGGCGACTAAATGCTAAATCTGCCGCTGTGGCATCCACGGTGATATTATTTGAGATTATTTGAAGCGGCAGTCACCGATACCAGCGTCTTCTAGGAAGCTCATTCTGTCTGGTCCACAAAAAGAGGAAAAATATTCTCCATCTTTAGCAACTGAAGCGATGCGCCTGAGGCAGTGTGCATTCTGAATCCCTTTTATTCTGTTAGCACTTCTTTAATCCCAGCTCTCTGGGAAGCAGGGGCCGACGCAAAGTCAAACATTTACGCCTCTCAGAGCAAAATGAATTTTTCTTTGAATATGGATGAAATATGAATAGATCAAACCTGTAATCTTCTGATATGACTGCCAATGGATTAGGATGAATTAAACATTACATTTCCAAGGGCTGCATGACAGGTAAATTACTACATTTTAACCTTCATTTTATTGGGATCCAATTGCACTCAGGGCAAACTCTTGCTGAAATGACATGACATTTACACTGAATCTTCAAAAACATCAAAGACTGACTTGCGAGAGGGAAAGGGAGTATTAAAACGTTAATGTAGTAGAAGAGACTGGATTGGGGGCAGCAGTGGCCTAGACATCACAGCGGTCACCATCTTAAAACCCAGA
The DNA here is from genome assembly GCA_028570985.1 of Heterobranchus longifilis. Taxonomy (NCBI): domain Eukaryota; kingdom Metazoa; phylum Chordata; class Actinopteri; order Siluriformes; family Clariidae; genus Heterobranchus; species Heterobranchus longifilis. The sequence goes on along the minus strand of JAOVVB010127280.1, from coordinate 8,870 downwards.
CTGTATGGTGGAATCTGTCGGGAAAATGAAGAAGAAACCTTCACTTCTAAACACTAGTTTTTGTAAAAGCAGCCACAACTACTGACTTTGATGTCTTGTATAACGAAAAATAACGAAAGAAAATCAATCAAATAAAGAAAAGAAAGTACATATGCAAGGCTGTTCCCTTTAAAAGCAAGATAGCTCAACACCATGTTATAGTGATGGAGAGAGTTTACAGTCGGTATGCTTCCTGATGATTTCTGCTCGAGATAATGGTACGAGTGCAATTAACTGCAGTGACTTTTCTTCACGGGTTATAGGGCGCCTAAGTTTGTAGTTTCAAATCCCAGAAATGAGATAGCATTTTTGCACCTAAGGTTTCTTCATCTCGAGGTCAATGGTTTTTTTTTTTGGTTTTTTTAAGACGTCTGAAATAAGGTCTGTGGTTAACACAAGCTTCGGAGATTTTAACGTTTTGTTCTACGACATAAAATACGTCGGTAAATACCCCGCTGGTTAAAAAGGCGGTTGCTAACAAGTGGCTAAATGAGACGACAGAGGTTGTCGAGGACATTAAACTTCACCGTCAGTTTAGTCATGGTGACGGTAACGTGGGCCACAAAATGCGACCGTTGGTGTAGTTCGTTTATAGCCTAAATTTATAGACAAAACATGTAAGTATCATAAACTTGTGTTCACCACAGAGGTTATTTTCTGTTATGATCCAAAATCCAATTAAAAAATCTCACAGGCTTTTTGATGAGGGAACCATGGCGATGCTAGCTTCCGGGTTGGCTTACAAAAACACATCATCCCTTCAGCTCCCTGTACAGTCAGTCAGGTCCCAGGTCTGTTTAACATACCTGAGTGGATCCGAAAAGACCCGGCCGTGATCAGACAGCGTTGCTCATAATGAAACTAAGTGCAGTGTGTGTGATTAGTGCATCTGTGGCCACAAGGTGGCAGCAAATGACCCGCCTGAGCGAGTGTCCCTGCTTAGGAGTCCAAGGGTCAGACAGCGAGTGAGATATGCTAATCTTAGCAGCCGTGGCAACGAGCAGTCATTATAATTCAAAAGGGCAAACAGTTAGGCTATCTTTATTATGCTAGATGCAACAAAATTTGCAAAGCTGATTCCAAACGTGCATTTGTCATCTGTCACTGTGACAGCAAGACTTTTAAGCTGAAATAATGAGTGGATTTATAGTTCAAACGAGCACACAGTCAAAGTTATCTTTATTATGCCAGGCAGGCACAGGGAGAAGGCTCCTAATGGTACATCTTGCATAGCCAGACCTATCTCTACAGCGCTGCTGGGGAAAAGTCTTGATTCAATGGGCTTTCACTCCTGGATAGTGAAAAAAACTCTGTGTATTTGCTTAAACCAATCACAATCCTTCTGGGCGGCGCCACGCTCTGACGGTGCCTCTGCAAAATAGTGTCTGGAGGGAACCCGTTTCAGTAGAACACCTCCACGAACATGTTGTGAACATTATTCTTTGTAGATCTTTAACAGAGCAGGCCTGCCTTATTGCAAGATCCAAATCTTCAAAACTTGTCATTTTCAGCGTGGAGGTTGACGAAAGGTTAGGTAAGACGAAAGTTTTGTTTTGAAAATAAATTGTAAATTAACGTTAACTTGTTAATGGCAATCAACTGTGAAATCGGTACCAATCGGTTCTATGTCTCCTGGGTCTGGGTCCGACATTTCTCAGGTCTGTATGGGTCTGGGTCCCAGCTTTTAAATAATACACACTCTGCTATAAACACGAAAGTCTGTCACTGAGTGAGTGAGTGATGACGTTACACCATTGGTCGGTTGAGTTGAAGCTTCCCCATTGGCCGTTGCTCTTTTAAAATGAATCGGCGCGATAGTCAGCTGGTAACATCTTGGCTTTTGCGATCAAATCAGTTGATCGACTTCCTCAATACACACACAGTTGTTGTTGCTGCAGAACGAGTTTGATACTCTGCCCACAAAGCTCGACCCATAAAGCCTCATTTGAGAAATTTAGGTGGAGCGACGGAGAGAGAGTGATGGTAGATCAGAGCAGACAGCTGTCGGCGATCGGAGCAGATAATAAACAGTAAAGTGGTCAGGTGGTGGTAAATGTACAGTGTAGGTTTCAGTTTGTTTATTATAAATGCTGCAGCTCATCAAGACCAACATTTCAGGCTGTGGTTCATAAAATATCATGGGGTGCAACCTAGGTCTGGTCTGTTTAACAAAGTGCAAATAATTAAACAATTATACTTTAGATGATTAATCCAACAATACATTGTAGAAAATAGCGTGATTATATTGTAGAACTTATTAAATTAAAGCAGTCCTCATTAATTTGACTCAAACGAGGCTTAACCATATAATAGCTACTTCAGTACACAACAAACAAATATTACTGGGACCACTACAGACGAACATTTAATATAGACTACCACTGACTCTCCCTGTAGCAATTTGGCCACAATTAAGCACATTGACCATACACAGTCATATACTAGGTTTCCACCTAGTCTGATGTTAAATAATTAGTCAAAAAAAAAAGTAATCTCACCATAATAATCCTTTTCACTTGAATTGTGCTTCAGAAGTAGAGACTCCAGATGGAATACTCATTTCTGTTACGGCAACAGGGATTTAATCAGCTGAAAAGTATAGGGCCTTCAATCATGTACAAGCAGCACTGGATGGCGTTATTAAGAATTGCCCATTATTCTAACCTAGCTCCAGCTCTGCCTTAATCACATAAAATAATTGTATTTTGATGTATATTTCACGTACCCTGAATCTTTTACTCTCTACCTTTGATATGACTACTGTTGAGTCACTCTAGATACAACGATGTAGATTTCATAACTAAAGCCACAAACATAAGACAACCACCAGTGCATCACTTCACGCTTCTACCCCAGCAGGCCACAAACGTACCAAACAGGAACTTGTAGAAGAAAATGAACGAAGAGTTGCGTTGCGCTCAAGCGGCAACCTCCAGGTCTGAAAAGTGAAGCCAATGTGGAAATGCCTTTAAACCTGCATTCTTTCTAATGAGCAGCAGGGGGCGACTCCACTGGCTAGTTGTATAGAAGTCTATGAGAACATTACTCTACTTCTCACTTTATTTATTACTTCAGTAAACATCTTCTTAATGAGTTTATGGCCTCAATCACGAGTTTTCTAAAATACAGCATGATGTTCGTTTTCATTCAGTGGGTGTAACTAGGCGTGCCGCGGTAGTTGGTGTTACCGGTGTTACATAGTGTTGGTTGCATACACCGATTACATTACTTGCCCACCCCCCCCACCGCTTGCTTTTTTAATAGAGATTAAACCCATTTTGTTAATTTTTGCAGCGCCCACCCCGTGTCTGCTCCACAAATCTAGGGTTACCTTCTAGACACGACCCTGCAGCGGAGTCAGATTTCACTTTCACAACAAGACGATGGCGGAGAAGTTAGTGTCAAAGTGAAGAGGTGAAGAGTCAGATCATTTATATCATATAGGCTATCTTTATCATTTATAATAGAATATCAGTGTGTTTTCTTGCAAAAAATATAACAGATAGACTACGGTGTTCCCCACAGATGCTATTTTTTTGCTGATTGCTGAATAGATTCTACCGGGTCATTCATACAATTTAGATGCATGTCATCTCCAGTCCCCACTCAGTTCCCCCTCTTTGATTGCTGGCCAAACAGGAGACATCTACACCATTTGTTTCTGTGAGATTTAGTAAGTTTCACGGAGAGCCCACAGCGTTAAACGATTCAGCTCACGAGAGCAGCGAAGGTTTTCATTTTGACTTAATTTATGCTCCTTACAGTTCTGTAGTCTGTATTAAATGATTATTAAGTTATCACAAGTTGTTAAATATATTACATTTTGTTGAATATAGGCTTTGAAATGGGCGTTTTTAATGTCAGTTGGGTCCGCGCTCAGACTGCAGCAGCGAGTCTGTCAACCCAGCCACTGTTTGCACGTCTCCTGCACAGCAGTGTTTTTTAATAAAGGATCCATAATGGTAACCGTAATTACATCAATTTTACATTTTAATTTGACATTTTAGGAAGCGGGCAGCGCTGAGGGGCACTTCTGCCTCGCGTCTGAACTCGAAAATGGGCCGGAGCCCACCCATCCATGGTGCGTTTGTGGTGTATCCGGTAACACCGGTGTTGTCACAGGTTTAGTAACCGGTGGAAATGTTTCCCCACCATGTCATCCATAAGTGTAACAGGCTCATAAAGGATGACTGATTGATATACAGTTAGCTGGTTTGTATTGTAGTTTGTTTTAAAAGGATTTGCTAAACTTATAGTATGACAAAATATACAATTAGAATAATTACAAAGAAAATTGATTGATCTTGCAAAAAGCAGTAAAGTAACAACTATTCCTGAAATACAATGCAACAAAAGATAACCACCAGAAGTAAAGTGTCCCAGCTAAAATCTTTGACTCTGAAGAATAAATTGCCTGAAGCTCCCGCTCACTTTGTCCATTTTTCCTACCTGGAGCTTTCCCTGACCTGACTCGGGTGTCCCCTCTCCTCTACATGATTGCAGTGCAGGTGGTGTTGTCGATAAGCCAAAGTCAGGTCTGGCTCCTCAGACAAATAAAGCCATAGTGGTTTGAAAAAAAAGAAAAAGAAAAAGTCAGGCAGTGAGAAAGCCTGCAGGGACGCTGACTGGCCAAGTGGCTGCAACCTTACAGAAAAGCAATGATGGGAGAAAACAGTGATTTATTTATTTGCAGCATATACTGCCTTCTTTATCCGTGACACAAGCTGAAGATACAGCGTGAGAATGATGGAGCGGGTCCAGCGACAACCAGGAGTGTGGTGAAGCAATGATACACACTTATACGGTGTGGTAAAAGCAACTGTTTAGCAAATGTAGCAGGATCAGGGGGAAAATGCTTATGTTGTAAAAGCTCTTGCTGACAAAAAGAGTATTAAATTTGACATCGGTTGAGTCAACTCTGCTTTTTCCACATTTATTCCCCCTGATTGATTTATACTATTCTTTCTCAAAACTCTAATCTCTCCAACCCCTGCTGTACAAGTGAAACTGAAAAATGAGCATCATTTGACATTTGTGACAGAGGAAAAGTGACTGCAGCGGTGATGTAACAAACATTCAGGGAAAAATGAGACCGTGCAGTTCATGGCTACATCTGTTTATTCAGCCCGTTTCCTATGAAAATATGTCCGACTGTCAATCAACTGCTTTAAGACTCCAGAAGCCAATCTGATGGCATGACAGCTAGATTATCTCTTTTCCGCGCCATAATAATAATGACAGTACAGGCCACACTTTTGATTGACAAGTGATCTATGGGAAGCGCCGTGCAGAAACACAACATTGCAGCAAAGATGGAGACAAAAAAAATAGAGCGATATGATTTAAAAAACAAGCGACAGAATACAATTCAATATACCATCAAAGAGAAAGAATTGAGCACTGGGGATGTACCCGTCTGAGGCCGGAGGCTTAGACATGTTGGCTGAATCTCTCCGATGTTTCCTCTCAGTGAGAAAATAGACCAGGCGGCGAAACTGCAGTCTGCAGATCACAGATCTACGCGGTGGACGCCCACTGCTCTTTGTCCGGTCCAAACGGTGGTGCGCAGGGCGGAGGCCGGATCCAGAGTTTCTCAGTGAGGAAGAAAGGATAGATGTGCTTCCATGTGAAGCCATGTTAAACTAAATTGTAATACTAATTACATACTTTAAAATGTGTCTGGAGGAGGACTTTAAGTTTGATACATAACAGCAGCTTTGGGTGGATTGATCACTGGTGTTTATATGTTGTTGAGTCTGATTTGCTGTTTACTCGCAGATAAAACATTTGCTGATTTTCCTGTCAGTCAACGGTGATATAGGGCTGCACGATATGAGGAAAATATGCGATAACGTTGTTGAATATTGCGATGACGTATGAGTTCTACCTTTCTGCTGCTTTCAGTATTCTGCTAAAATACAACAAATTGCTTGTTGAATTAAAACAAACTGAAAAGTTATTTCTGACATTTTATTGAACAAATTGAACATTGAACTGAAGACACAGGACACCATTTAAAAAAAGAACATTTTAAAGAGCAATTTTCTACCGATACTCTCTTTCAACTCACTCCAAACATCCTTTATTGCGATATGTTTATTGCGAAAGTTGATATTGTGATGATGATGATAAAAAAACAATATATTGTGCAGCCCTACTGTGTGTTAAGATAATGGTGCTGGAAGAAAGACTTGTTGAAGACTTGTTATTAAATACAAACTATAATGAATTCTCACATTTCACATATCTAATGAAGTAATATTATATTTCACATCCTTTGAAGGAAAGTGTCCTATTGTGTAAAACATGATGTCTGTAGACTGTTTCTAGTTAGAAACGGATGACTTTCAGTTTAGTCATTTTAGTGTTGGTTATTTAAAAAAAAAGAAAATCAAAAGAAAACTAAATAAATATATCCACTTCAACTGTAAATGCACATGCATAGAAAAGTACCTCATGTTTAAACTATTATTCAGCCACTTCTATAATGACTTGAGTGGATTTCAGCTCAGAATGCCCTTCACTGTTTTACTGTGCAGTTTTGGAGAAAATTAAAGGACAATTCCCATCCAAAGTCAAAATTAATTGTAACACATATAGAATATTTCTTCATATTTTGGACTCTTTATAAAATAGAGATTTGCTGACAATTCCAATGGAATCCTGTTCAGAATGACATTGACAATAACCATGTAAAATATGAAGAAAATATACTGTTCAGTGTTGGAGAAAATTAAAGGGAAAGTCACTTCCAAAATAAAAAAATAAATAAAAAAATACCAATGACCAGGCCACTGACTGTCCTTCGGTACTTTTCTAACAACAAGTCCTCCAAACCATACCACCATATTTGTAGTTTAAAAAAACAACAAAACGACAAAAACAGCTCCCCTGGTGGTGGAGCGTTTTTCGTCCTCATACCTAAACGTTACATTTGCAGTTTTAAACATGCCGGTCGTGTAGTAAAACCGGACGTTGTTTCAGTAGGTTTAGGCAGTAAAATAACTTGGTAGGGTTAGAAAAAAGGTCATGGGTTAAAATCACTATGTTTGTTACATTAAATCACTTCCGTGCACACACACGTGACACAGAACATGACATGATGCAGAACGTGACGTAGTTCCAGTTGTTAGATTCAGCAAAAAATAACTCAGTTTTTTTTTTTAATTTCCAACGGGACACAAACACCAGTCACCTGTTTGTTTGACCCATACACCTCCCTAAACAGCTTTCTCACTCTACATTAGATGACCTCCTGCTTTCCTCCCACAATAATATCTGTGAACACCAGAGGGCAGCGCCTAATAATAAAACATCAAACGTGGGTCGTAATTACTGCATAAACGAAACATGAGCGCTGCTGTTTTTCTGTGGAGGACAGTCTCTTTTCTAATGTAACCCCATATAATAATATGGTTTGCTCACACATTTCTTTGGAAATAAAGCTACCTTACAGGGATAGATTCACAAATAAAATGTTTTTATTAATATGCACTGAGATCTGGATACCGTATTGCAGTAAACGTGACAATGTGACGAGCAGAGCACCCAGAGCCACTAACTACGCGTCTTTCTGCTGAATTACCACAAAGCCGGGCATCACAGGAAATACAACCCGCAGTCACACCCAAGATCAGTAGGCGTTCTGGTAAATAAGGCGATTTATTAAACACACAGGATTTAGAAACCTCAAATAATTCCAGACAACAGTATGAGGAGAGGAAGCAGTGCATTCAAGCTGAGATCAAAGTGTGCGAGCAACAATGCGGTATATAGCTTATCGTTGCCTGTGATCCACGGCTCCTCAGCCAAGGCACCTGTGTGTACATTTCCCAGAAAAACAGCCTCCGGTGGTGATCATTACCTCTCCTCTGGAGTAACGGGTGGATCGTTAGCCAGCTTCAAGGAAACATCATGCTGTTAGCTCTCTGTTTCTGGGGTCACACTGTTGTTTGCTTGTGTTCTTTTCAAAGTCTAATCTGCTCTCCTCAAGACATTTATCAACTTCCAGCTGTCAGTTTGCTCTTTATTTTTTTATTTTGTTGGTCTTATATTCTGTTTAGATGGTGGAGCTATAAAATCACAACCATGTTGCTGTCGCAAGTAAAAAAAAAAATAGAAAGATATAGAAATATAAGTATGATTATTAACAATATTTAACATTAAAAGCTAACACTTAAAAACTGTAATTACTTATACTAAATTCTGCAATTCTTGGTGTTATTTCAGTGTACTTGTAAAAAGTGTACTTTATTCTAGGCCAAGTGTTGTAAATTGTACATAAGTGCACTTTTAAAAAAGGTATATTACATTGCAAATACTTGGTAATTTAGTGTACTTATAGAAAGTATACTTATTTTCAAGTCCTTTGTAATACACTATTAGAATACTTTATTAAAGTGTATTTTAATTTAACTTCATTAGAAGGATCTAAGTATACTTACAAAAGGTGCACTCTAATGTAAATTCATTTTAATCTGTATGTCAATGTACTTTGAAAAAGCATACTCAATTGCAACTATGTATCGTGGTAATTTAGCGTACACGAAAAAGATACTTATTTTCAATATCTATAGCCAGAAAATAGAGCAAATCTACGTGACATAAAGGCTTGACTTGACATTTTGCAGTGAAAACATACATTGCTCACAGTATATTGTACATACCTGTGTTTATTGTGTATTTAACTGGCAAGTCACACTTGTTCTTGCTCTGCATTTTTGCACTCTGCATTTTTGCACTAATCTTGCCCTGTGTGTAATACTGCTGCTCTATGTGCCTTCAATTGCCCCCTGGGGACAAATAAAGTTTTTTGAATTGAATTGAATTGA
>JAOVVB010127273.1:0-12361 GCA_028570985.1 Heterobranchus longifilis | reverse complement strand
TAAAAGAGATTTTATATATCTCAATGGATTTTTATCTGGTTACATTTTTAAAAAAGTATCTCCCCGCCGCGCAGCGGTCTGCCGCCGCGCAGCGGTCTGCCGCCGGGCACTGCTGTGACATACTGTAGTACGCACACGTCATCAGACGTAAACAAGAAATGAATTGAATAGATGGCCCCATTGTCACCGATACCAGATCCAGATATTTGAGTCTCAGCCCGATATCTGATATCAATATGGGATTGGTGCATCACTAGTACAGATACTGGCTTTACAAAAAGAAAACAAGACAACACAACCCAATCATTTGGATCACACTTCTGACAGTTGCTTTCATGTTTGTACATCTTCTCAGAAATAACAGGTCAACCAAAATGATGGTGTTGTTTTTAACAGCCTACCTCTGACACGTAGAAACAAAGCTGGACTTGGACAGATCCAGAGGCCGGGGGCCCGTCCCGTACTGCTCGTAGAATTGCCTGAAAGACAGACACGTGGGGCTGGGACATCTTTTACTGCTGACATCAGCAACAGATGATAAATCACTCAACAAACAAATATAGTGATGAAACTAGTGAGTAAAGAATGAGCGACTGTTTATGTGTTATTGTTTATATGCCTTATGGAAGATTCCACATTTTAAGAAGGCATTGATTTAGGGCTGTCCTCAATTAAAGAAATTCTTAGTCGACCACCACACCATTTTGTCGACTCAGCGATTAGTTGAATTGACAGATCTATAAAACTGAGTTTCTCCACAAAGAATCATGCAAAATCTCAGCAGTTTCTTGGAAATAATCCAGCCTGAAAAAAATCATAAAAAAGAACTAATGGACTAAATACATACTCAGGGTTTACAGGATTACATATTTAAATATGAGAAGATAATTGATCATAACTCTACCTCTGGAAAATATTAGTTATAGTACATTATTAAAGAAAAACTATCGCTCTTCGAAACCATTTGGGATCCTTTTATATGATACATAGACAATTTCAATCTAGGTCATGTGATAAACGTGACGGGCACCGTGTAAAAGTGCATGGTCCTGTACAAAGTGTGTACATGAATATATCAATATGGGAACCGTTTGTAAAATAGATTTATTTTTTCTCTCCTTATTATTTTGTATTATTGTTGCTCACATTTGATTAGTTTGTCAAATGTCTGATGTAAGGGAAAGCTTCATTTTAATCTTGTGTGCCTTTATACTCATCTGGATTAGAAGGTGACAGGGATTTTCGCTCCTGTCCCGTCTCACTCCCGAAGACTGACTCCCATTCCCTCCCATCCCCGTGTTTGTTAAAAATCCTCTGCATGAGTATTGAAAATACAACTGGAACCATGGCCTTTGATTCCCACTCCCGCCAACTTTTTTTCCTGTCTCCCGCTCCCGTGATAAATAGAGAATTGACTCCAGCAGGAATCCCAAAAAAATGTCAGCCTCTAGTCTGTATTAGAACACATTCGCTTCCTTGTTATTGGAAATCATTTGAAAACAATTAATAAAGATATTGATGGAAAAACAAAACTGTATTCTATTACTGTTACAGTTTAAATCGATGGTATAGTTACTGTCTTTAAAAATAGACTACTTGAAGGGATTACTTTATTACCTCCACCAAGGAGGGTATGTTTTGGGTTTGTTTGTCTGTTTGTCAGCAGGATTATGGAGAAACTGTGTAGAAGTATGTGTAGAAGGGTGTAGTATGTCTTTGGAGCAGAGCCAAATCACAGGACAGATACACACATTCTTTTTCTCTTTTGTTAACATTGTGAGATAGGACATGGCCTTGGTGGAGTACATTACATATTTTGGGTATTAATAAATTAATTATTCAATCTGCTACCCTAATAAAGAGTTCCAGCTACAGTTACCTATGCTTGTTTACTTCCAGATTAAAAACACACAGGCGACATGTATGCGTCATATCTAATAAATGATCTAATGATGAAATTGATGACAAATTTTGTTAACAACAGGCTAGTCTTGCATAGCCAGAATTGTATCCACAGCACTGTGTCTGTGCTGGGGGGCAGGTCTGGGTTGAACATCTGTCCCTCTTTTATAGTGGAAAAAAACCTCCCTGGCCTCGTGTGCATTTCTTTCAACCAATCACAATCGCATTGGGCACATGGTGGGCGGGGCTACGCACCGGATACAGCAAAGGTGCTTCTGCAAAACAGTGTCGGGAGGAAACTTGTTTTGGTGGAGCATTTACATGTGTAGAGGACACAGCGCTGTGGATCCAGGTCTGACTACATGAGACTAGTAGAGGTATGACATTAAAATGGCTAAATCCCTGCAAAAGAAAATGCCACATAAAACATTAAAAGGCGTATGTCGACTGTGTGATTCGACTTTTACTGATACTAGAAACAAGCAGTTTGATGATCAGTGCTCAAGAGGTGACGCCTCCATATACTATATATACATACTATATATAGTATATATATACACACAACACACAACATCAACAGCAGTGCTAAAGTCTAAATTAAATACCATGCCTGATCACAGTGCTTACAAAGAGAGCATGTAATATTATGGAAGCACAGCTACTTACGCTCTAACTTCATCCTCTCTGTAGAAGATTTCGGGCACAGCTTCCTGTTTCTTGGTACTGGTTCTGGTATGCGGCTTCACGTAAAGCGGGTCCCTCTTGGGTGGAAAAGCCTTGTACACATCGTACCAGACGGGTTTCTCTGTCGGCTTTATGACTCCAGAGCGCATCAGATCTCGAACCCTGTCCATCAGGAGTGGACAGTGGACAAGTGACATTTAATATCCTTCATTGTAAAGCAGAGTTTTACATAGAGATCAATGATATACAACATTACTACAATCAAGAGTCCAGTTTGTAAAAAGACAAACAAGCAAGTCAATCCAACAAAATATTTTATTTATAAAATAATAAACTATGGTATCTTAAGATAATAAATAAAAACATCAATTAAGACAATATACCTTAATCAGGGGCTAGAGAACAAAAAATCCTTAAAATATAGCAATGTACATTGGCTTTTTTGTTTGTCATAAGGGATAATGCTATGTACAAATTGAATTCAACCCAAAAAATTATAAAAGTTTGGGAAGGATTTATAAAATCTTGCTTTATGTATGTGAAATTTACAAATTACAATTATAAAATGTGTCATGTGACTTAAAGGTGTAAAATGACATTCTGATTTAGTGATGATATCTTTGTCTAGTCTTGTTATGAATACATTTCTCAATATATTTCCAAAACACAGATGGGGAGGGGCAGTGACAAAACAAATGCAAAACACTTTCTGGCTTGCATCCACACAAGGTGCAGTTAACATCCGTGTCGACAAGTTTTATTTATTACATTACATGAATCAAAAACCTAATGTCCTGGTCGCTGTCTGTAAGCTCCTCAGTCCTTTTACATGTAGTAAGAGTTTGTTCAGTCATAAAACAGAGTTTAGGACCATTGTTAGACCCCTTCTGACAAGTTGTATACACACAAACATGACTGCAGTGTTGGTCGCATGCCTATGATGTCATCACGCCGTGTCTCGTGTGACCGGCGGGCATCATAGGTCATGCTTTTTTTTTAATGAAAATAATGTATTTGTTCATTATCATTTGTTCATTTGTTCATCTTTATTCAGGTGATGCCTGAGAAGCGTAACGTCCTGATGTAATGTAACGTTAACGTAACGTAACGTTAATGTGAGGTGAACGCCAGCTAATGAGAACATCGCTGCGTTTTAACTCAATGAAATAGCCAAAGAACCAACACGTATCGTGAAGCTATGATAACAAGATGTTGACAACTTGACCAGATGGCTTTCAATAGATCAATGGCATGACCAATACTACCCACTGTTAGCTGCCTAACGGTAACGTCTAAACGGTAAAGTATTTTCTCTTACCGGGTGAAAACAGTCCCAAACCTCTCCAATCTGCTGCCTGCCATCTGTGGTCTTTCAGCTGTAGAGCTACCAGAGACAGTCAAAAACAAATACTCTTTTAATACATGAGCACTGCGAGCATGGGTGGAATAACCTAACTACTTCTACTGCGACTGCTGCTTCTTCTTTGGTGTTTATTGGCTCCTTCTTCTTTGGTGTTTATTGGCTGAGTGCAATAGCAGCTTTAGGTGCATACCGCCACCTGCCTACCGGAGTATGTAGCACAGGATCTAGTTTTACATTAGTCTGTAAAAATAAAATACAATAAAAAATAAAAAGGAAAGAAAAGAAAAAACTACAATTGAACACTTTCGTGTGTTAAGGAACTCTTTATTTAAGGGAACTCTATTACTTGTCTCTGTTTCCCACACCTTGTCTCCATTAGTCCTTTCCCAATCCCATTGGGCTGGCCTCTCTCACCCTTTGTTGTAAACATACCTGTTCTTCATTATATTTGATACAGTGCATGGTTATGTGTTAAACATTTTCAAATATATTACAAAGTGCACATAGCCTATTGTGCATTCACTTTTCCCAATACAAATAGCATATTTTCTTTTTGTAAAACACTAATCAAGAAGAAAATATCAAAAGTTCTGATATTTTCTTTTTGATTAGTGTTTTACCTTTCCTTTTTGCAAATGAAATGTCCATTATAAACGTCATGTTAGTGATTTCTTTGCTATCCTGTCTGCATTCTCCTTTTAAGTGTTTATTGGCAAACAAACAAAAACAGAACAAACCCTAGATTATTCTAGCTAAATCAGTTTATTTTTAAAACGTAATAGTGTCACAGTATTGCCTGCTGTTTCCCCCAACAGAAAAGTCACTGCCTCCTCAACTTTCATGTCCGAATTCTCTGAGCTTCTCACCTCAATCTATTCCAGCTCTCCATCTACACTGCTGCTAGATGACTTCAATATCCACATCGACTCCAAGACCTGCACCTTTGCTGCTGAGTTTCTGTCACTACTAGACTGCTTCAACATCACACAACATGTCCAAGGTCCCACCCACACCAAAGGTCACACACTTGACCTTGTGTGCTCAGTTGGCATCACCCCCACCCATCTCCAGTGTCTGGACCTAGCAGTCGCCGACCATCTTGCTGTCCTGTTTTCTGTTCCTGTCCCCCTGCCCTCACAGCACATCACTTTCAGGAACACCAAGACTGTATGCGCACCTGCGCTTAACAACATGGTTGCATCCCACCTCACCCCCTATCCCCCCAACACCCCTGTGGATAACCTGGTTGCCACCTACAACACTGCTCTATCCCTCAGCCGCAATACCCTTGCCCCTCTCAAAACCCGGACCGTCTCCTACACCTGCCCTGCCCCCTGGTTGCCAAGCTGGTTGCCAAGGCCAAGCCCTCCACCTGCTCTTTGGACCCCATGCCCACAGTTCTGGTCAAGGCAGCCCTACCTACAATTTCCCCCATCATAGTTGATATCCTGAACACCTCCCTGTTATCCAGCATCTATCCTACAGCTTTCAAAACTGCCTCTGTCACTCCCATTCTAAAAAAGCCCGGTCTGGACCCCACTGACCTCAACAACTACTGGCCGATCTCCAATCTTCCCTTCCTCAGTAAGATCCTGGAAAGAGCAGTTGCCGACCAACTCCATCAACACATTTCCAACCATGAGCTCTATGAACCCCTCCAGTCTGGTAACCGAAAACACCACAGCACCGAGACCGCCCTTATCAAAATCATCAATGACCTCCTCATTGCCGCTGATTCTGGTTTCATCAGTATACTCATTCTCCTCAACCTCTCTGCAGCCTTTGACACCGTCTCCCACCCCATTCTCCTCACCCACCTGTCCGACTACCTTGGCCTCACTGACTCTGCCCTCTCGTTTTTCCACTCATACCTCTTTGGACGGGAACAATTTGTTACCCATGCTGACTGTTCCTCCACCTCCACCTCCGTCAACCATGGTGTCCCCCAAGGCTCGGTGCTCGGCCCCCTTCTATTTACCAACTACATGCTCCCGCTAGGTGAAATCATTCGCCACCATGGTCTCAGCTTCCACTCATACACCAACGATACTAGCACAAAACCCTCTGTCGATCTCCCCGCTCAGTCTCTTGTCAACTGCCTCCTTGAAATAAAAGCCTAGACGACATCAAATCTACTAAAACTAAACAGCAACAAGGTTGTGGCCCCTAAGGCACTGCTCGGGAAGGTTGGAGATATGCTCCTCAACGTTGATAGTTCCACCATCTCTCCATCCCCTGAGGTCCGCAACCTGGGAGTAATCCTTGACTCCACCCTATCCTTCCAGACCCACATCAAATCCGTCACCAAATCTGTTTTCTACCACCTCAAAAACATTTCCAGACTCCGTCCATCACTCACCGACTCCGTGGCAGTGAAACTCATTCATTCCTTCATCACCTCCCGCCTTGATTATTGCAATGGTGTCCTGTTCGGGGTTCCCAACAAAACCCTGAACAGGCTCCAGTATGTCCAAAACTCAGCTGCCAGGGTCCTCACCCGCACCAAGCCCTGGCAGCACATCACCCCCACCCTCATCCATCTCCACTGGCTCCCCGTCAAGTTCCGCAGCATTTACAAATCCTCCTACAAGTCCCTCGGTGCCCTTGCCCCTCAGTACATAACTGACCTCCTCCAGCCCTACACCACGTCCCGGACTTTGCGCTCTTCTGACTCTGGCCAACTCTCTATTCCCCACTCCCGCCTCCTCACTTCTGGGGACCGGGCCTTCACCCTCTGGAACTCTCTCCCTTCTGAAACCTGCAATGCTCCTTCTCTGGACATCTTCAAATCAACCCTCAAAACTCATCTGTTCTACACGGCTTTCAATCAGTAATCTACCTCGTCCCTTCTGGACCCATTCCATGTCTCTTATATCCACCTCTGCTTCTCTCAGCTCCTGTTGTTTGTTGTAGTTTGTATTGTTTGTGTTGTATTGTCGTGTTCTGTTTGTGATAATTGTTTAATGTATTGTGAAGCGACCTTGGGTTCCTTGAAAGGCGCTATATAAATTAAAGTTATTATTATTATTATTATTATTATTATTATTATTATTAGATCTCATGAGAGTTTGTTGCTGAGACAGAAAAAGGTCTTGAAGTGACAGTTTAGGGCCGTAACTAAACACACGTGACAGATACAGGAAATGACGGGGGGGTCTCGGTTTTTCCACTGTCTCTGATATTACTTCCAACAGTAAGAAGGCAGCTCTGCGTCCGTCTTACAGCCTTTTATTTCACAAATCTCTCGCTAAAGACTAAAAGCCAGTCTGAGATTTACTCTTGTCTGGCAGCCTCTTCAGTCACTCTCTCCTCTTTGTTTTGTTTTTTCCTCCTCTGCACTGATGTCTGTAGAGGCTGCTCTGTTGTCCGCTCGCTCGGCTCCGGTTCTGGCATTAGAACGTCTTAAAATGAACCGTTTCTGCTCATCAGAAAACTCACAGAGTCGAGACAGCAGCCAGAGGACATTAGAGCCATAAAATCTGCTCCAGTTTCACCAAAATAAATACAAAAAGCATAATGTTGCTTTAAGTCACACTTTAATGATTCTTGTTATGATTTGTGAAATTGTATGCACTCTTACAATGAAAATCTCTGGTTTATCTTTTAGGAAACAACAAAAAATACTGACTGACCTTTTCAGTATTACAACAAATCGGGATGGATCAGGGTTGCAGTTCATGAAAATCCAGATGTTTTTTTTAATGCTTTCCTACATAAAGACATACAGAGAGATACAACAGAAACTCTCCTTTGACGAGGCTCAACATCAAACACTGCACATTTAAACATGTAAAGTAGGACAAAACCTTCAACTGCAGTTGAGAAGAATATCATGATTATCATGCAGAACAAAATCCAAATGGTTTAGTCATGCTGTTTCTGCCACACTGGTTACACTAAGGGGCGCCATTGTCAGTATTTGGCCTCTGGCGTCTCCTCACTCACAGAAAAGATAATGTCATACTAACGTTACAATACGTAACTCAAAGGATGGCAAAATTCTGCAGCAGACTGAAAAACTGCTACAGGCCTGGAGGGTGTTCTCACAATATTTTCTGCTACAAATTGATTTTGTACAGTAAATAATGATAATTCTTTTTGCAGAGTTAATGACATTGGGTTGAGGAAATATTCAGTTTACATGCTGCAAACACTATTCACCACTAAAGTATTTAGCAGACAAAAAGTGAATATAATCTCGACTGAGAACGTTCTTAAATTAATGTTGTGCATCATTATTTCTAGATGGAGTCTGTGACCACTGAGCACATTAGTATTCTGACTACAATAATCATATTACTGGTTGAATTTACTGTTTTCTTGAGTTGAAGTGAAGTCACACTGTGTGTACTAGTTGGTAATGGCTGGCAGGTTGTGTATTTTAGTGTAAAACTGTGACTAGGTGGGTCTTTGGTGCTGGCTCTGGCTCTCAGTGATAACTCACAGCAGCCTGCTCTCATGCTGATAGAGCTGGTCTGTAGTTAGACCGCCAATTACAAGTTTGAAATGTACAGTACCGATACAAGTATTGAAGTTGGACCTTATTGTTTTACATTTAACTAAATGTGTGACTTCTAAAACCTCCTATTAAAGGATTGGGGGGGGGGTACTTATGCAAATATGTATTTTGTATTTGAAATTAATTTAGATCACTTTTTAGAAATCTCTCTCTTTTTGAAGATCGGTGTGAAAAAAACCCAGCGTTTGTACAGAAGAAAGTTTGGAAAATGTGTAATTTTAACCGTTATGTTTTCAAGGTTATGAATATGCTTGAATTTGAATATACACCTTGAACAATGTTTGATTTTCAACATCATGTGGTGTTTCATTTACACAGTCACTCATGTCAACTATCTTTTAATATTTGAAATGAGACAAAACATACGATCAAAGTAAATGAACAGCTGGTAAAATAAACACTGTGAAAATATAATATGGATTGCTGTGGGTATAAAGGAATTCTGTAAACTTTATTTTTTCACAATTGGATTTATAGTAACAATTTAAGATTTTACTCCTAAAAAGACGTACAAAGCCTGAAGACAAAAGAACTTGTATTGAATGTGTGAATGCTTTTTATAGTGTAGCCATGTGGATTTGGTGTTTTGTCATTGTTCGACAATGGCATTTTAAATTTGAGCCATCGTCGACAAACACTAGCTGACATATTGTATTTCAGCCACTCAGGTTTCCCTCACATCTTTTTTTCTTAAGTAAAATCACATTTAACCCACAGAACACGCCTGGCGCTCATGTTATAGATGCTTTGTTATATCTTAAACTAGATTGTTATAAGTAACCCTACACATTATATTGTATTTTCTGTTTTTTTGTGGGTTTTTTTCTAATCTTGCACTGCGTAAAACAAGATTTCAAAATGTCTTTGTATCTCAATTTGCCTTTGTCTGCTTTACATTAAACTCTACAAATAATGTGTTCAGACTAAAGCTTCTGAACACGTCTGTCTATATGAAGACTGGGAGTGTCTGCGTGTTGTATGTTGAGGCACATGGACGCAGCAGATAGCTTGCAGCTGGTGATAACAGGCCTGAATTACAGTAGCTGGGGGCCCACTGGGGGCCTCACTGTGTATGTGCGTATGTGTGTATTTTCCCTTTGTGGTAAGTATAATCACTGATCCCCTCACATTTAATATCTGTATCAGGTCAAAATTTAATTTGTCCAACACTTTGGTTTATGACTAAATGCAATACAAATCCCCATCAGCCTCAGTGATGCTTTGTAAACATTGTACTTGCTAAACGACAGCATGTTACAGTTGCATGCTGACATTAGCATTTAGCTTCACACAGCGCTGTGCCTCAGTACGTCCTCACAGAGCTGCTAGCATGGCTGTAGACTCTAATGCTGTGTTTGCACCAAATGCAATGCAAATTTTCACCTTGCATTATTCGTGCAAGTTTTACCGCGGGATCATTTGTGTTACTCGCGCGAGATAAACCGGTGTAGATGTGCAGATGCCAACAACGTTTCCGTCATCAGCCATGGCCGAAATAACCACTATTGCTGCTTTGTACCTGTTGTGGAAGTCCCAGATACGTCGGAAAATCAAACGCCGTCATGTCTGGGTTCATAACTCAGACATGACGGCGTTTACTACAGCAGGACGAACACAAAATAATCAGATTTTGCTGTGATTTAATTGCAATAAACAGAATGCCATAAGAAAAGTTCTTCTGCACACTTGGCCAAAAAAGTTAAAGTAACAGGTGCAAAGGACAAAAAGGTCATTTGAGAACAAAAAGTTGCTGCACGTTTGGATCTGTGTGGATCTTCCTCAGGTGGACTGAGACCTGAGGAAGATCCACACAGATGGAAACATCTGAATCAATTCACTTCTATATCGCAAAGCCTGTGACAGTGTGCAGGATCTTCTTTTTGTTCTCAATAGACAGAATGACAAAATAAGTAGTTTATTTTATTATGATGCTGATGCTTGTTTTCTGAGTGAAGTTGACTTTGTATTTGTTGTGCCGCACGAAAAATTCTGAATGTTTTATTCTCCCCTTCTCTTGCAGAGAATGGAAGTGCACAAGAGGCAAATATTTGTCGATGTTAATTTTGCACATGTCTGACCGTGCCCTGTGTCTTGTTTTTATTTTATTTTTTAAATTGCTTGAATATATGACAGTGAGTTTCTTTTTAAAAGATATTTTGGGGGCTTTTTTTGCCTTTATTTTACAGTACAGCTGAAGATTGGCAGGAAAGAGGCGAGAGAGAGAGATGGGATGAAAAAGGGCAACAAAGGACTGCGGGTCAGAGTCGAAACCGGGACGCTGCAGCAAAGTCTCAGCCTCAGTATATGAGGCGCACGCTCTACCAGGTCAGCTACCAGGGAGCCCCGCTGTGAGTTTCTTCCTGAAAACACACAAAGTCACAAATCACCTGTTGCAGTATAAAACAGTGTCCTTAGCATTGTTTGCATTTCTGTTGTATTAAGCTGCTACGATTTGCACAGATTTCCCATTGAATGTAAACAGCGTGTGGATGGGTGTGGCTGAGAACTGTTGGTTTCAGGTCAGTTTCTGACGGGGTGATGCTTCTTTTTAAGGACAAAACACGATCTGCATTTTTCTTGTAATTACCTAATGCCCTTGACGAGGAAACATCCCTAACAGCATTAACATATCAGTTCCTTCCAGCATTCCTTCAGGACTTATGAAATCAAGCGTTACCTTTTCTTTCCTGGTATAAATTTCTCTACATCTAACTCGTGACTCAGGCTCATCCTCTGGCCACGAGGACTCAAATCTCATTTATCGGAGGTTTGATGACAAAGTGGAATCGATGTAAATTGAAATGAAGTTGAGACCCACAATAAAAACCCTGCAGGACCCCAACAGTAACATCTGCCAGAGACCAAGGTGACAAAGAGTTTCCCCTATTGTGATTGAAAATCTTCTTATCAGATTTCATGTGACGTTGCACGAGATCTCCAAACAATGGACGATAGCCATGAAGCACGTATGACTAGATGCATTTTGCAGACACGTGGCCTCGCTGAGGCTGAAGTCAGTTATCAGGCAGAATAGAGGCGTTTGTCTGTAAAAGACCATTAAAGGTCATCCTATACCTCATCAATTTACCTCTTTTAAATATATAATATGTAACATTTCTGCATTATAATGTGTAAAAACAACTAGACCTATGTTATATATTTTGTTGAGTTGTGTACTTACATTATCCCAAATGTTTTCAATAATTTTAAAACCCAGAGAAATGTGTGATTTTAACGGTCATTTGGTCGTCTGTCAGTGTGTCAGCGTTGTGGTTGTTTGTCAGAAGTCTGTAGATCTTGGTTGTACTTGACTACATATTTTAACCAGATGAAATATTTTAACAAGCTGATCAAACGTTAGTCCCCTCCAGGACGTCCTTCTGTCCACCGAGCAGCGTCAGAAACACTGATTTTTAACCGTTTGTTAACTAATTCTGGAAAAAGTTGGTAAAAACCTCCTGAACGATGAACACTGAAGGACTCCTGACAGAAGCTGACTACAGTGATCCTACACTACTTCACGACATCCTCAGACTCCGTCTTTTGTAGAGACCCCTAGCAGCAGAAAATTACATATTGTGTGTGCGTGCGTTTGCAAACCTGCTTGATAAATAAATGTTTTGAATTGCATCGTCATAAGTCCAATAAATTATTGTTCAATTCTTGCAGCTCCGTTGCAGAAACTGTCGTCACAGACAGCAGTGTGTGATGTTTTCCTCTGTCTCCAGTCTGCTGCGTCCTGGTGTCAGTATCATCAGATCTGGGTCTGAGATCTGGGTCTGAGATCTGGGTCTGAGATCTGGGTCTGACCTCCTGCAGAAGATGTCTCAGCCTGTCGCTGCCATGTTGTCACATGTACGGGACATGAGAAGAACCAAGTAAGCATGAAAAAT